>JALPQD010000214.1:0-15206 GCA_023101885.1 Typhlomys cinereus
TTCCAAAAATCTGGCATCAGAATTTCTAAAAAAAAATAACATAATATATATGTTAAGAGACAAGCAATGTATAGATAAGAAACTAGCCATTGTTTTGGAGAACAGATGTGGAACAGAGTGAATGAGTCATAATAGAAAAGAAGAGGACCAAACAATGGTAACGACAAGGAAGAGAAGACAGATTCTGAATACATATGGAAGACAAAACAAGAAAGGCAAAATAGGACTGGCGGGGGTTGTTTATGCCCATGTTCACTTTCCTGTGCCACAGTCTGCATGTAAGGGGAGAAAAAATGGGAGCCAAGAATTGCAATGTGATACAGGGCTAAGGAAAATTGGTAAGCACATGATGTTCAAGGAGACGTACATAGAAAATTGACTATACCATCAGGTGACTGACAACATGTATGTTCTGATGTGAAGGAGTATGGCCTAGGCTGAACAGATGAAGGGACTACTATTGACAGGAGAGTTCAAGGCATACTTCCGGCTGACATTTCCTGCAGAGAATCACCCAAGAGAAGAAAAGAGGCCTTGAGTATAGACATTTAGGATAAATGTCAGGCTGAAGTTAAAGAGTTGGAGCCTGAGAGGAGGTGGGAAATGTACTAGGCAGAGCTTCAAGAAGACAATCAATGGAGAGAAGATTCAGCAGAGTACAAAGAAATTTCCAAGTCCCATTAAAGGGTTAAATTAAGTAAGTTCTCAAAAAGGTTTACTAGATAAAGAAGAAACTTTGCAATGTCATGCACAAGATTTCCTTTATTTTGCTTGTTTCACATAATTTGGTTCATTCATTTTCAGTATTATGCTTGAATGAAAAGCCTAAAGAGGAAGAGTTAAAATGTTATGGCGAGCAAAGCTAAAAATTCAATGTAAATCCTCTGTGCTGATGCCTATAGAAATAAAAAATAAACTGCAGAAGCATCAGACATGATGAGTGTTTGTTGTGTTCAAAATGTTTCTGAGCTGATTTCTTTAAAAATACTCTTACTTTTAATCAGCACACAATGATTTTATAATTTGCAGAGTACAATGTGACAAAGAATTTAACTTTTTCTTCAGGAAGAATAAATGATGATGTGGTTTTTTTTTTTAATTTTTTATTATTTATTCAATTGTGCGTGTGTGCATATGTATGGGTGTGTGTGTGTGTGCACGCGCGTGTATGTGTGTGTGTGTGTGTGTGTGTGTGTGTCTGTGTGTGTGTGTGTGTGTGTGTGTGTGTGTGTGTGTATCTGTGTGTGTGCAGAACCACTGACGAATTCGGGAACCACCACAGACATCTCCATCTCCTTCTACCCCGGGATTCACAGGCTCCGCCCTACCAGGATCAGAACCGCCTGGCGTCTATATGTGGGATCTGGGATCCAAACTCAGGAACTTCCGCCTGCAAGGCAGAGGCTTAACCCCTGAGCCACCTCTCCAGCCCTGATGATGTGTATTTTAAAACTGTCCATTATTATAAGAAATTCTAACTTTGGAGCTTAGTGAGAACAATGATAACCTCATTTTTACAGTAATTAATAAACAAGTAACAAGAAAATCCCATAGAGAAATTTCATCACAATTTTCCTAACATTAACACACTTATGTTCGCCCTAGTTCTGCTTAGGATTCAAACTCTCTCAGTAAACCCTATAACTTTACATCCCCAAGAAGCTATGATTACACATGAAATAATTACTAGCATGCAGTTCTTTATTAAAGTATCATGTTACGAGACCACAGGAAACAAAGGGATGAACCTGCCTTTTTTAGCTGCCTTTTCTCCATTAGCCCCAAAGTTTAATAGCTTCCTTAAATTTTCCAAAGTAATTTTAATCCATTTTTATCCTAATGATCTCATTTTATATACTATAATATATAACATTATAATGTAATGGTATAAAATAAAGGTATTTATATGGTGATAAAGTATAATACAATAGCAAACATTGATATTTAGGGTAATAATTGTCTCTCTTCAGCAATATTCATAGCTTAAACTTTAAATCCAATTTCTATTTCCATACACTTCCCAATGGCTCCATTATGAGACCAGTTCCTTGTTGCTATTTTCATTTAAATATTCTGCTGAATTTGGTATTAAGCTTCACCATTAAAATGTGTGTAGAAATATATATGAAAATAAACTAAAATCAGTTTTAGAATTATTTTCATGAATTCTTACATTTTTCTGCAGTACTAAATGTAAGTAAAATCAAAAGTCTCCAGGAGCTGGGAAAATGGATGCCTGGAAAGGCATTTACCATGTAAACATGAAGATCATAGTTCACACCTCCAGGACCTACATGAAAGTTAGGTAAGCTTTGGCCAATCTTAATCTCAGTACTTGAGAGGCATATACACACTTGCAAACACATATACATGTGCACCTCACACATTAGTACACAGATATCACAAGAATGTCACACAGAAAGAAAAAGTCAAAACAAAAGAAGCCTGGGATGGTTACCCACAAGCTTCAACTTCATAAGACTTAGAATCACCTAGGATTTGTTTACCTTAATTGTAGTGAATAGATGTCTGTGAGTGCTCTTTTTTTTCTATCTCAAAAGAATAAAGCAGAAAAATAATAGAGAATTATTACTGATATCTACATCTGTGCCTCCAGCTACACATGCACATGTGTGATGACTCCCAGGGCAACATGCATGCCACAGAGGCACATACTTTCCATACACATGAACATGAAAATTAAAAAAAAAAAGTAAATAAAAAGGAGTTTAGGGTAAAAATGAACATCAAATGTAGTCCATCTTGGTGGGGAAGTTAAGGCATCAGGAGTGGAAACATGGTTGCTTTGCACATATAATCAGGAAACAGAGAGCTGTGAATAGATGCTATTATTCAGCTGCTCTTCTCCACTTATACAGTACAGGATCCCATCCAAGAATGTATGGCGCTCACAGAAAGCATGTCTATGGGACATGCGTATGCATGTGTATGGGAAGTGTGTGCCTATGTGGCATGCATGTTGCTGTGGGAATCATCACATATCTCCATGTGCATCTGGAGGCACAGAAGTAGATATCAATAATAATTCTCTATTACTTTTTGCCTTATTCTTTTGAGATAGTGAAAAAAAAAACAGAGCTCACAGACAGGCTAATCTAGCTGACTTTCCCTGAGGATTCCTGGTCTCCATCTTAGAATGATAGAATGGTATCAGGCTTCCACACCTACTCATCATTTTACATGGGATTTGGGAATCCAAACTCTGGTCCTTGTGCTTATGCAGTGTTTTAATTTCATTGCATATTGCCACAGTAAAATACCTGACCCAAGCAACTTAGAGGGAAATTATTTAATTGTCACACAGTTCCAAGTACATGTTGTTGCAGGAAAGGTACAGAAACAAGAGTTCAAAGCAGCTGTGCACATCACATCCACAGAACAAGCAGAGGGCACTTGCTTACCTGCTGTCTCCATGCATCCTTACACAATCCCAGACCACATGCCCAGAGAATGGTTCTGCCCATAGGGGGCTGTTTCACCCAAATCAATTAATGCAATCAAGACAATTCCTCACAGAAGGCCAATGTTACTTTGGTTGATACCTCTCAGGTGGGTCTGGAGACCTACATGCTAGGTATGTCAGGCTGACAATGCTAACTTTCACACACAGAAAACTCTTTAACCACGGAGTAATCTCTCCATCTCATAAGTTGCTTTTGTCAAGCTATATTGTCACAGCAACAGGAAAATAAGCTAGGATAGACTTTATACTTCGGTGTTTTACATGTCTTCCTAGATAAATACATTTTCAAGATTTATATTTTTTTAAAAAAATCTGAAGTAATAAGATTTGCACACATAAAATTGAAACCAACATCATGAACTATGTAGTAACGCAGCTCTCAGAAAACTTCAGCCAATATTTGGGTAATAAGGTACAATTTTCCTCATGGGAATATCACTAAATAACTAGGTTATGTATAGCTGGGCCAAAGTAAAAAGTCTCTGTACAGCAAAGGAAGCAATTAACAGAGGACAGACAACCTCCAGAATGGGAAATATGTGAAAACCTGCCATCTGACAAGGGGTTATTATCAAGAATCCACAAGGAACTCCAAACACGTGATCGCAAAGGAAGCAAGTAATTTAGTGTTAAATCATCATTAACAGAAAATATACTGTACTTTTCAAGTGAATAGAACAAAATGATATTAGAAGGGTTTCTGATAAAGAAATGATGAGGAGAGAAAAGAGATAGATATGTTATATGTGATATTGATAAATGTGCATGTATCAAAACATCCCATAATACCTGATAAATAGGTACAAATTTGTTTTCACATGTCAGTTTGAAACAAATTTAATAAAAAATAATTTCTATAAGAATGTCCCTTGTAAGAGAAAAATCTCTCAGTTTGGCCAAGATATAACTGAATACTTTGGGGAAAAGTACAGTGGTTATAATTCTGAACTTGAAGATGGATCCCTGAGTTTAAATCTGTTTCTTCATTTGAAGCTATCTTACTACCTATTTTTCCTCTGGTTCAGTCTTTTAAGCTGCAGAGAGAAACAAATTGTATCCATACAACTAATGGCTTAAGGACTCAATGAGCTGGTATGAAAAACAGGAGCTCCTGAACAATGTCACGAATGTATTCAGAACTTAGTAGGAAATGCAGGAGGGGGTGTATCTCTTTCATAAAAATACTCTATTGATTATGGCTTTCTCATATAAGAACAGTTAAACTAATACCGGATGGTAATCCTTCTGTACCAAATAAATGTAAAAATAAAGGTGACATATTATGCTTAAAAATAACTATTTATTGTGGACATTTAAGCCTACCTCAGTGTGCATTTCAATGAACATGACAGTACTTTCACTTACACCAACAGCAAACCTGTAAACATCACTAGAGGTAAAAGGAAATCATGGAACCGCTCACATATGGTTATTGATTATGAAAGGAATCTAAATTATTGGTGTTCCCCTGTTTTAAGTACTTGTAAAAAAATGGAAGTACAAAAAGGAAGATATTTTTAAAATCACAGTTAGTGAAAGTATGTTTCTGGAAGAATTCCTGTTCTCAAATGCCACCAGCTTCCTAGGATTGCCTTACATGGTGCATTTACCAGTCATCAAATATCTATAGCAACGAGCTAGTAGCAGCCATGTCCCTGATTTAAAAACACTTTTTGGTCATTGCTGTCTCTTGCTGTTTGCCCGCAGTGAGCTCTCGCATAATTAGGGCTGAATACACTGCACTTTAAAATTAAACCAAGCCTCTGGGAAAGCATCATGGAAATTGATGGTTAAAGGACATCCAGGCAATTAACAAGCATGATAAAGGTAAAATGCAAGAGAAGAAAGTAGGTTACGAGCTGAACTTTTTCACTCTTCTTCAACTACAGCTCATATATACAGGAAATATGTATCACTTTTACCTAACATGGAAACCTCGCTTTAGTCAACAAGTACATCGATTTACTATTTCGCCATGGATTTTGAACCTTTTAGGAGCATAGTTCTGAAACAGTACCCAGTTGATTGACTATTTAAAAACACAAACATGAAAGTCCTTCACAGTTTCTGGAAACTTAAAAATGAAATAAGGAGCTATGAAGTGATTCAATGCTAAACTTCTAACATGCTAATTTTGTCCCAAGCATTTTTGTTGTTACCCAACAAAAAGTGGGAGAAGGAGGGGAAATGGAAAAATATTAGAGAGAAAGAAACTGAAATTTAAATGTGAAAAATAGACTAAACTACATTATGTACATATAAATGTTATACCCATTACTGCATATAGTCAGTGTAAATTCATAAAGACCACAAGTCTAATTTTAAAAGAGATTAAATACTGTAGAACTAAGTCTCATGACTTTCCCCAGTGATGTAACATTTTATTGAACTTATCTTCTTTTCCTACATTAAAGGTAGATTCTGGACTGAGGAGATACCTTAGAGGTTATTGTCCTTGTCTTATAAGCAAAGGACCTGAGTTCAGGCACAGAACCTAGTAAAGGTAGATCCTTATCTGCTTGTTTCCTTTTGTTTGCTATAAATCTTGTGAAAGACATGACTTTGTTTCATTCTTTTTTGCACATAAAGTATCTAGGAGTTCCTGGAAAGAACCTAACCTCTCAGCAGGCACTTACTGAATTAATGAACTTATGTCTAAATTTGATGGTGTTTCTATGTACCAACATTATTTATTCCTAGTTAATAATAACCACAACAAGAGAAGAAAAAGAAAGTGAAAGAAGAGCTTAGTTCTTATTAAAGAGTTGGCATGTGTCAGGCACCTTTGACCTACTATTTTCTATCACACCTTTGAAGGAATAGACTTCTCATGAAACTTTATAATTAGTGTTAGAGAAGCTGAATATCTGCTTCAAAACATAAAGTGAATGGGAAAGGTAGATTTAAACTTACTACATTTCTTCCATTCCACTATGTAACACCACTGTCTTTCTACCTTAAACTAAAAACTGAAAAGATCTGAAGTTCCCAAAACTGGACATGACAAGAGTTTTAATTCTACAAGAGAGATGTTCCATTCAAATCTAGAGTTACAAACATATTCCAACTTTCCAAATGTTATGAACAGGCCATTTTCCTAGCATAAACTTGCAGTAAGTTATTCTACCTTAGATTTTAATGTAATCTTAAATAGATCTGTGAATAAAACATAATCATACTGTACTGTCCTTCCTTTATTACCTATTTCCTTTATAAAATTAATACTTCTTGTGCAACTTCTTTATTATATATAAAAATACATACATAGAATCATACAAGGAATGATTTATTTTCAGGAAAATACCCTTGAACTCATGCAAGTCTCAGAAACAGCTTTGAAATCAAATCAAGAAACCCTTCCGCACCATTCCACCTCCAAAGTACAAACTTTGCTGACTGTTAGGGGGAGTTGCTTCCTTGACTTTCTCTGTAGTTGACATCATCGCTTGTTTTCAATGTGCCCCCAATTCAATGTTTAAGTGGTATCACAATGTCCCATTTCCCTGCAAGTGATTCTTTTTCCTACTACTTGCTGAAAAACTGGGGAGAACCCATCAGTTCTCCCAGGCTGTATTTTCTGTTTCCATAGCCAAGTGCACACAGTTTTAAGCATGGTCTCCATTCTGTGTTCTTCTCTTCCTGGTCCCTGGAGCCAGATGCCTGATGAGGGTTCCATGCCATCCCTTTGGCAGACTACAGGTGCTTCTGAGCTCTTTCAAGGAGAAGCAATTCTGACCTTTGAAATTAGTGGCCATTTTCAACATCCAGTTATATTAATTGGACAGAAGTAGTGACACTGAATTATAATTGCCTATCAAGTTACCAATTTGATCTATCAGCTGAAATGTTTTATAATGATATTGCTTTTCTCTTTTGTGGGTTTGGTTGCCCACTGGTTCATATCTTACAGCAAAGAATAGGACAGGTGCTTCTCTTTCTTTTCACTTACCTAGGCTTCAAAATAGCACACAGTTTCCATGGTCTTCAACAGGCAATCACTTTTACATCCTTTTGATCCCAAATTTAGACATCCAGTAGGGCTTAATTCATTCCTAATCATTATTTGAAAGCCATACTTGGCTTCCTCATAATGTTAAGTACTGAAAATACAAATCCCCAATTCTTTTTTCCTGCTGTCACATCAGTGTATCGTCCTTACTATATGCAATGGCTAGTTGCTCCAAGATTTTAACAAACACACACACACACACACACACACACACACACACACACACAAATCATGTGCCAGTATTGAGTTCAGCCTATCACTTCTCTTCTGACCACTCAAACCCAAACCCTACGTGACTTTCTAAAGCTTTTTAGCTACTATGTCAATACATGTGGTGTTGTCACATGTGGGTGTCACACATGTCCCTGAGGTCTAACCAGATGTCTTTGCATTGCCTCCTTCTTCCTATACAGAAGTTTCCAAAACACAAGGCTTGGTAGTTGTTGAAGGTTTATTTCAACTTTCCTCTCTCTGTGGTTTATGGGGGCAATAGATGCTACAAAAAATATGCTCATGGTTTGCTTGTTTTTAGACTGCCCCTTTCATCATATTTTTATGTGCCACCTCTACCACTAATATCTTTTCAGACTCAAGTATTTTTTATTATTATTTCTGCTCTTACAAACTTAAACAGGTACACCGGTCCCCTCCCTCCGCTCCACCCTTCCCCCCCTGCACCTCCCTACCCCCTCCTCCCCCTCCCTCCTTCCCCATCACCCAATACCTCCCTCCCAGTGGCTCCCCCCCAATCCCCAGAACATCCTTCAATGTGCATGCCAAACTCTCCTCTGGGTCCTTCTCTCCAATGAGGTGCAAGGACCCAGGGGCATTTCCCACAAGCCTTTCCTGTGTTCCCCTTAAGCTTATGAACACTACTGTGACTGTCAGTCCCTAGCCTCCAAGGATCCTAGTGCCTTTAGTCCATGCTAGACTTTGTGGGATCAATAATGTGTTGGACATAGCGCAGGTCATGCAAAGTCCTATTATGATTGCTTTGGCCCTAACTTGTGTTGCGTATCTTGCATATCATCACATCTCCCATCCTTGTGCTCTTAAAATCTTACTGCCCCTCTTCTGCAAATTTCCCTGAGCTTTAGGATGGGGAGAGGTTAGGCTGCCTTAGTTCCTGGTGGTTGATATAGAGTCTCAGAGGTTCTGAATTATGATTTGTTATTTTTATTTTTAGTTTTTGCTGCTCCTGCAATGCCCTTAGCTCCATCCTGATAGATACTGGATGTCACCCCCTGGCCAGAGATAAAATCCTGTTAAATTAGAGTCTTGTTATAAGAGTATATTCAAAGGTAGATGGAATAAAAGTAGGAGACCGTGGTGAGAGAGTGGTCAATCACCATTTGCAAAATGGTTACTTTCTATCTGGTAGCCTATATACCCTCTCCTTCTGGTGAGATCATACCCCATCAGTTGCAAATGATCAGGAAGGAAAGCCTGTGAACTTAACCAGATGTCTCATTACTTACTTGCAGTCCTTGATGGTGGCCTATTTTCTGTGCTGTAACATGGTCCCTTCTCTCCTTGTTTCTGGTGGGGCCCTCCTTCTCCATCCTTCCTGTTTATAATCTTTGCAATTACTGTAGGTATTACAGAGATTTGTCTTTGAGTGTCTCTAAGTGGGTTTGGTACTATTATCCACCTATTAGGGAGTACATACAGTGCTTAATTTTCTATGTCTGAGATACCTCACTCAATATAATTGTTTCTAATTCCATCCATTTCCCGGCAAATTGCATTAATTCATCATTTTTGATGGCTGAGTAGTACTCCATTGTATAGATGTACCACATTTTCCTTATCCACTCATCAACTGTTGGACATTTGGGCTGATTCCATGACTTTACTATTGTAAACAGTGCTGCTATGAACATGGTCATGCTTGTGCTATCGAGGTGAATTTTTGCTGTATTGGGAGGTTATTCCCAAAAGTGGTATAGCAGGGTCATATAGCATTTCAAGTATTTTTTTTACTTTTCAAAATGATTTCCACTTCAGTTTACTCCTTGAAGGCCCATGTCATCTTGTGTATTAACCCAGCATAGGACAAACTTAACAGTGCATTGCTTGTTCAGGGAAGTTTTGATTTGGGATTTTTCTTTTCTTTTCAGTTTGGTAAGCACAGTTCAAAAGCCTGTTTCCATGGAGTTAAATTCAAAATTAATCTTTAAAGTTTTAATTTGTTGTTTTAAGTAACTAAATCTAGAGGGCCACAATATTGACGCATGCGACCTCATAGTGGAAAAGATGGTCTTTCTAAATTTGCATTGCTTGTATCATACTACAATTTGATCAAGCAGACAGATAGATGAGAACTTAGTACAAAGCCATATCATTCTTTCTAAATGTCATTGCCTGAAGTGATACATTTTCAATTTTATTTTATACAAGATAGTATCTGCTCTAAAGGCAAATGACATTCAAATGACTTTTAATGCTCTATGGAAGATAAGTCACTCCAAATGCATTGCACTGAATATTTAAGATTTCCCCAAATCCAATGCTAAAAGCTTAACCCCCAAGATGGTGGTCTGTGAATCAAGCTAGATTGTAAGGATGGAACTCTCATAGCTAGGCGTACTGTCCTCACAAGGGGAACCTAGAGTCCCTCTAAGTCTGTGAAGTTACAATGATCTGAGCAAGCAAATCAAAGCAGACATCAAATTTTTAGCACCTTGATTTCGAACACTCCAGTATCCAGAAGTGTGCAATATAAACTTCTGATATCTATAAGTCACGTAGTCTATGATACTTTGTTATAGCAGCCCATCTGGACTAAGACACCAAGACATCCTAAATCCACAAATACCCACATTAGAAAAGGTCACATAAACTAAAGCATCCTAGTAAACAGAATTAAGGAAAGTTTAAATACACATTGCTTTCAATAACTTCAAATCCTATGACCAAATGAATGCTTCTGTGATCGAATAAAAAGATTAGGTCATCTACAGTAAGTTAAAATACTTATTTTGTAGCGGAAAAACATAAAGCAAAAAATAATCTTGCTAATGAATGTTACATATGAAAACCAAGATAAGCATATTAGCAAAGGTCCTTTCAATTATGCTAGCTGAAAAAAAATGCTTTGTCCCAGGTATATATCTAGCCTGGGACTGTAGCGATTATAGTAATTAAAATTTTAAGCTTTCTGAGTAACTTAAGTCAGGCTTACGTTACATACAAGAGTTAGCAAATACTATTACAGTGAACAACACAACATTTCAGATGTTGAGCTGAAGCTAGAAAGTTGCTGTATGGTAGAATTCCGGCTAGGAGGCTGGCTTTCAAAAGACTCAAATTTTGCTAAGATAGCTTGAAATAGAGGAATGGCTAATACTCGGAGGTGTCATATAGGGCTAAATTTTTCCCTGGTCATATAAGAAAATAATTACCTTTGTTTTTTCTTTGTATTTTGCAGTGTGTCAGATTTTTTCAATAAGATAAGTTTGCCACACTACATTTTCCATAATTATTTGCATATAAAGTTTTAATTGATCTTTTAGAAGTATCATAACAGATTACCAAAGTTTAGAGTAACACAGTGGAAAACCTCTTCCCTCAGTCATCCTACACATCACAACCCATCATGGATTCACTAATAGTTTCTAGTTATTATTAATTTAATGATGTTTCACCACTTTTAAAATTCAACCCTAACATTGTGTTTAATTTTGCTATAAGATTAGAGAAAAATACATTTATTAACATTATTTTCCAAGTTCCAAATTAAGGTCTGCAGTTTGTAATTTGGCTTTTATGGCCAACAATGCTTTACTTTTGGCTATCCATCACCCAGTGTTGGGTATGCAAGACAGTTACTGATATATTTTTATACACATACAGTCAATAACTCCTATTTTGGTCATAGCAACATATAAAGGCAGTGTCATAGCTAAAAACAAGTATTAACTTGATAGCTGGAGGTTTGAACTCTGAGCACGTTTGTAAAGAATTACAGTTGAGTTAAAACCTGAGTGAGTTTGTCTACCTGACAGGGAAAACCCAGCCCACGGTGGCTACGACTAGTCTCTGAACAGGTGAGTAAGAAGGAGGGAACTGGGTGAGAAAGTTGGCATTCTTTGGTGTACCCAGTGACACACACTAGTCCAGCAAGTAGGGCTAATCTGTCTCTCAGCAGCTCTGTGGATGTGTGGACATGGCATGGCCGGCTCATATGGCCCTTGGTGCTGTTTCTTCTGCCAAGCTGGGCAAGGAACTCTATCCAGACAACGATAAGTTAAGAACTAAACTTGTTGCCCTAAGCTGTTTGGTCATAAATTTATTGGCAACTATACAAGCAAACTGTGACAGGCAGGTAAACATCATTTATAAAAAATAATTTAACCACTTCTCTACATGCATATCCTAGCTATAATTTTGTATTTTATTGCACTCACAGACCAATTTAAACAAAGCTATCTAGCTTCTAACCAAAGCCAACCCCTTTCTCCTTTCCTTCCTTCCTTCCTTCCTTCCTTCCTTCCTTCCTTCCTTCCTTCCTTCCTTCCTTCCTTCCTCCCTCCCTCCCATTTCTTTTAATTAGCATGCAAGTAATAGGTTTCCTTACAGTATTTGAGGACTTACTTAGCTTTGGTTGCTTCTTCCCTTTCCTACACTCTCCTTAAAACCCATCCCATGGCACCTGTCCTTCCCCAGTATTCTCCCTTTATGTCTCATATTCTATTTCTTGCCCATGCTCTTCCCTTATTCCTTATTCTGTTTATTCCCATCTCATGGGCCCCTTTCTACCTGCATTTGTTCCCACATAAATGCACAAATATAATAATAGAAGTTAAGATCAGAATATGAAAGAGAACCCATGGTCTTTGTCTTTCTAGCAGGGGCTACCTTGCTGAAAAAAATACTTTCCAGTTAAATCCATTTCATGCAAATTTTATAATTTAATTTTACCTTATAGAAAATAGAATCCTGATGTACATATGTGCCACATTTTCATTACATATTCATCAGCTGGTGGACATTTATACTTATTCCATTTCCTTGCCATTGAGAAATAAAGTAGCAATAAACATGGAGGTGCAAGCACCTCAGTAGTAAGACACTGAGTCTTTTGGAAAGCCAGCTTCTTAGTTGATATTCTACCCTACAGCAACTTTCTAGCTGCAGCTCTAGATCTGAAATAGCTCTTGCAAGCACAACTTCTTTCTTCCATGCATGGCTCTTAATGTTCCATATATGCCTTATAATATCAGATAGTCTTGAAAGTCTTAACACGGGTTCCCAAAAATAACTATTTGTGAAAGAAAGTACAAACTTCTTAAAGACACATTGCAAATATATACCTTTCTTAAGACAGAGGGTTCTATAGCATTAATATGATTCTTGGAATATTCCATGAGTTTGGAAGCCTAACAGCACTACAAATACATAACCATGAATGATTAGCATTATACAATAAGTATAAACAATAGAATTTTGAGAATTCTTTATATTGTATAATGTATATGAAACCAACCTGTTTTATTAGGAATTTCCATCTTCTGTGTCATATATATATATATATACACACACACATGATATGATTGGGTATGTATATATATCTACAGCACATAAAGTAATTTTGTTTATATAAATGAATTACATCTTTTTGATATGTAATTATATGATATATAAAGAATTTATATGTTTTTTTGCATGTGTGTGCATGTGTATGTATATCAGGGGGCATTGTGTGAGACCCAAGAGTGACTTGGGGAATCATCCTGGATTGCTTTTGCCTCCTTTTCACTTTAGCTTTGGGGGTGCCTAGGCTCTGCCTTCCAGGGCCACAGGTGCAGGCCACTGCCATTTCCATCCAGAGTTTTATATGAGATATAGGATCCAAACTCAGCTCCTTCTGCTTGTGAGGCAGAGGCTTAATTCCCGAGCTATCTCTCCAGCCCTTGTATGGTATTTATAGGATTCATTTACATGGTTATTCAACAAAATTAACAAAGCAGTTGCTTAGCACAAAGACCTTTTAAAAAATAATTAAGCTGTGAATGACGTCTATAGAAAAAGTAAGAAACACTTGTTCTCCCTATGTGCATGAATCATATAAGATTTTTGCAGCCTTTGCATATGTCTTCCCAAAGCAGTATAATTTTTAATAAGGTATATTCTCTTTTAAAAAAATAACGAGGCTGAAATATTCTGTAATGGTGATAAGTGACATCTGTTCTAGAAATGATGTAAGATTTTAAAGAGCATTCTGTCGAATTTGCCGTTTCTGAAGTTTCTTCTTTTGTTTTTGAGACAAGGTATTCCATCTACTCTGTATTTGCCGTCTCAAAATACTCTGAGCCATGCAATTATGGGAGAAAGATTTTATTATTTTTCCTTAGGATTCTCAAGGGGATAGAGTCCATCATAGCACGGTTCTCATAAGGCAGGCAAAGAAGTTGTGAAAGAAGCAGGAGGCTAACTCACATAGCCTCAGCCATGAAGGTAGAATGGGGAGGGGTAGCAAACCTCAGAGCCAGCACCTCCTGACACACAATTATTTCGGTAAAGATGAACCTCCTGAAGATCTCATTGTCTTTCCAAGCAGCACTAATAGCTGGGGATCAATGGTCAAATACAAGAGCCTGTGGGTTTGATTCCCACTCACATCATAACAGAGGGCTTCAGGCAAGTCTTGAACTCACTGTGCAACTGATACTTGCCTTGACGCCCACCCAGTTCTGTTATCTACTCTCCTTTCCAAGTGCTCAATTCGTAGGTGTATCCTACCAGAACTTGTTAATATTTCTCAAATTCTTATATTATTTTTAAATAATTTTTCACAGACTACCAAATTTACAATAAAAAGAAAATGACAGAATTTAGCTAATTATGACTCATTGAACTTGGCTCAAATAAGGCATTTAATTGATTTGAAATAAGATCTGAAATGGTTTAGTGATGCCATTTTTATAAAGATTAACAGGAAGGCATACATGCAACACAATGTCATTAGAATTTTCCCCAAAATCTATTTCTAAATGTGCTACTGCAGCATTCTGTGCCAGCTGCACCATTCTATATAAGCGGATACATATCTGGGTGGGCCAGAAGTTTCCCAGTGCTAATTGCTTCAGGAGAAGAAGACATGCCTTTGCCAATCAGAGAGATTCTTGTGCCCAGACCACTGTGATGGAGAAGGAAAACAGCAGCACATGCTACAACATGACAGGACGGTCCTTCCCACTGGCTTTTTTTCTTGGAAAATTCTGAACTGAAAAGTATGGACTTGGTCAATATTCCCTTTTCTCGAATAACTTGCATGCTTTAATTTTCTTCTATTTTTATTTTCATAGTAATAACTAACACATTATTAAATGAACAGCATGATTTTTTAAAAGTGTACACATGACCATAATGTCACATAATTAGCATGTCTAATTTTCCAAATCCCATGAGATTCATTTATCGCTTCCCTCACTTTATAATGAGAAAGCTGACACTCAATCATTAAAGATTTTGACCCATATTTTAACCCACAGTCTTATAAAATGAAAAGTATTAAAATACTTTAAGAAAAAAAGGGGCTGGCAAGACTACTAAAAGGGAAAAGGTACTTGCCACCAAAACTAATAACCAGAGTTTCATCTCCAAAGCCCACGATAGAAGGAAAGAACAACTCCTACAAGTTGTCCTCTACCTCCATATATGTGTCATTGCAAACACACACACACAGGCACACACTAGATAGATAGATAG
>JALPQD010000215.1:2775000-3005000 GCA_023101885.1 Typhlomys cinereus
TGGCCCAGTGTGGCTGGGGAGATGTGCGGTTAACAGGCGTGAGCGGTGGAGATGTGCAGTTAGCGGGTGTGAGCTGGGGGACGTGGGGTCCTTATTGTTAATGATGCTGAGTCGATGCAGGCTCTGGGGCTTGAGGAGGTTCTGGTTACAGTTGGTGAACACCGTGCAGCCTCAACCAGACAACAGTGGGGTATCACTTCCTCCCCATGGTATCTTTAAGACTGCGTCCATCGGGATGGACTGTCTTACAGGTGAGAAGCAGGAGGCCCGGTCTGCTCAGAGCTGAGTGCTGGTAGGAGGGAGTGGGCCCTCTGGCCACCGAGCCAGTGGTTTCTAACAAGGCCAGTCGCTCCCACTTCCCATATGTTTGGCTGAGGAGAAATGGCTCTTTGCTGACCCAAGTCCACCCTCTGCAGTGTGGTCTTCTGTGGTTGCCCACCTCCTTGCACTTCCCACAAGCACGCTGGAGCTGACAGATCAAACCCAGACACCAGCGGTCCTTGCAGGAAGCAGAGCACCGCACGCAGCCTTTAGCACCTTTTCCTTCTGCCAGGGGCTGCTGGAGTGGATTCTGTTGCTTGCGGCTCTGCTGACGATTCACTGCGTATATGTGTGGGGGTGCACACGCATGTGTATCTGCGTGCACGTGGCGGTCGAGACAAACCTCAGGTATCATTCCTCAGGCCGCCTTGGTTTTGAGGCAAGTTCTTCTCCCTGAACTTGGGCCTCACTGATTGGCTAGACCGTCTGGCCAGAAAGCCATAGCAATCTATCTCTCTCCACCTGGTGGCATCACAACAACGCACTCCCACACCTGTCCTTTTACAAGGATATTGGGGTTCAGACTCAGGGTCTCATGCTTGCACAATAAGCACTTTACCCACTGACAATCTCCTCAGCCCAGATCCATCTCTTTTCAAGTTGCCTCCCACCATCTTTTTTAAGACTCAGTAAAAGGGTGGCTCTGTCTTCAACAGGGTCCTAGGAGCCCCATTTTACAGTTAAGCCCCATGGCAGAATCTGGATCTATTATGAATCCCCAGCGCTTAAGTGAGAAGGGCAGATGGCAAAGCAGTCTCTGGAGTTCTCAGACAGACTGCTGCCCAGAGAAGCAGATGGAGAACCGCACAGACTCTGACGAGACAGCTCTGTCCCCACCACGGAATCCCAATGCTCCCTCTGTCCTGCTTTGCCATTAAGACGTCAGCTGCTTTCCAGGTTCCAGTCTTTGATGGTTTCTATTTCTGGGGTGGAAGATGGGATCGCTCAGCTGGGCTCTTGAAATAACTGTTAGGGGCTTTCTGTACTTCTGTACAAAGGACCTCTGTTGTAGACGCTGCGGCAGGCAGTGCCCAAACAGTGAACAATATTTTGATGCTGGTCTCCAAGAGACAGCTGTCCCTCAGCGGCACCTGCTCTGTCTGTGCCTTGGGTGTGTGTGACATCTATGAAGTACCATCGTGTGCTGAGCGCAGGGCCAAGAGAAGCAGGTATTCATCATGGCGCCCTCAGAGACGAAGGAGCTAGAAGAGCGCCGAGGAAGCAGCCCCGCCCTCGTGCAGTTTGTATTCTGCCACAGAGGACTCGATCCAACATGCAAACCACAGGGACAATAGCAGTCAAGACCAAAGCCGCACAGTGTACGTGGTGAGGTGATGACGGGGATGTACTGTCCTTATGCCGAGGCCCAGCCACTCTGTGCTGGGCACAAACACAGCCCCTGCACCCAGCACAGACGCACCATCTACGGGACACTGGGGCCCACAGCCGTTGGCAAAGAAGGCAGCACAGGGCCTGAAAGATGACACGACAGGGCAAGTGCCCGCGTGCCAACCTGGAAACCCAGGTCGATCTCTGGAGCAGGGTGGAAGCAGGGCGCCGACTTTCTAAGATTGTCCTTCGACCTCCCCTACCCCTCGAAGCTGGGCCAGGAGGCCTCCTTCCTCTCTGGTACCAGGAGGAGCAGACGGCTCATCTCACGATGAGATGCGCCAGCACCAAAGCCACAGGACTGCCGATTCCTGCTGTGGACCAGCATGTCTGGTCGAGTGTACCAAAGGATGCCAAGTTTCAAAACCAGTTCTCTCCGTCTTATTCAGCTGCGCAGGGACCAGTCCTGCCCACCATGGCTGTGCCTCCCCATCAGCCGACAGTCTCCTGCGGGCTGCTCAGGGCTCAACTTAACTACTGATTTCTCACAACTGTGCCCACAGCTCAGAGCCTCAACCGCCAAACTGACACCCGCGTCTAGTTCTGACATCCCTTTTGTCCCCCATGTATAGACCTTCGAGAACCTTACTCAGAAGCCTAAACCCCTCTTTCTTTGTCACCTCAAAGCACTCAAATGTGGTATATGAGCTTTAGGTTGACCGCCTCTGTGCAGGTCATCCCTTACGGAAAAATAGTAACATCAAGTACATTTTGAATACTTTTCCTCCGCCTAATCTTTTTTCCAGCTTCATTTGCAGGTCCAAACACAAGGCTGGAGAGAAGAGAGGCAAAGTCAATAGACAGCAGCACTGGGCACTGCCGTGTTATGGCAAAGTCAATAGACAGCAGCACTGGGCACTGCCGTGTTAGAACAAAGTCAATGGACAGCAGCACTGGGCACTGCCGTGTTAGGGCAAAGTCAATAGACAGCAGCACTGGACACTGCCGTGTTATGGCAAAGTCAATAGACAGCAGCACTGGGCACTGCCGTGTTAGAACAAAGTCAATGGACAGCAGCACTGGGCACTGCCGTGTTAGGGCAAAGTCAATAGACAGCAGCACTGGGCACTGCCGTGTCATGGCGAGGTTGACACAGATATAGCAGATGGATGGGGACAGGAGGCGGGAGGCTCCATTCATCTCTATCAACACCTGCTCTGGACTCCCCACCCCCCAGCATTCCAGGAAGATGAAGTAGGCTGTGAAGTGAGGTGTGTGGCGTCTGCATGCTGCAGGTGCACTTCTCTGGATCTGGTGACAAAATGCTGCCACCCGCAACGGCCAGGTGGTGGGGGCTGACCTGGGACACAGGACAGGTAGGTGCAGAGGACTCAGGGAGAGGTCATGTGAAAAGGAAAGAGGGTCCCTGGGGCAGGGTCCAAGAGAGGCGGGGCCAGGTGAAGGTCAGTGCGCCCCCAACATTTGTGCTGAGGGCTAGGCAGAGTTCAGCGGTGCAGCCAGCCCTTGTCTGGGAATAAACAGCACCTTATCTCTGGGAAGAGGTGTTAGGATGGGGGAGAAGGACATGCTGAGGTGGGATGGGAGATAGAAGGTCATGGGGGGGCGATACCCAAAAGCCTGACAGAGACTCTTAGAAGCCTATCCTGAGAGCTACTGGAGCTTAACTGGCGGAAGGGAAGGGCAAGAGAGTCGTGAGTATGGGAGGGTTGCCCGGGTACAGGGAAGGGCAAGAGAGCATGTCTGGGGAACACCAACAGGGAGGGGAAGACATGGTGTCCGGGAGGACTAGCAGGTGGGGGGCTCGTGGGGAGCATCAGCCTGTGTCAGAGGCTGGTCTGCTTCTCTCCCATTCCTTTTGGGGCCCCTCCTGCTCCTCTCATCTCTGTATAACAAGGGCCCTTCTCTAAGAAGACACCAGAACAGGGGTACAGAAACCCCGGGTGTCTGCAGCTCCGGGTGCTACCAAGTTCAGGATCCAGGTCTAGGCCCCGCTTACCTTCGGGGAGTGGGTTTTCTTAATGTAGTCTGGCTTCGAGATGGAGAACTTCTTGCACGTGAAGAGGGTGAACTCTCTCCCTAGGAGAGGGAAAAGCTGCTCTTTGGCACCGATACGCCACCAGATGCAAGACCACAGAGCAGGCGCGCTGAGAAACCCCCTTCCAGAAGCAGGACGCCAGGGTCAAGAGCAGAGCCAGCACCAGCACCAGCTCCAGGCACACAAGGGCCTCTCCGCTCCCTCCACCTGCTGGGCAACTTTGAAATGCTGCCTTAGCCCTGGACTCTGAAAAAGCCTAAGTACATCCACCAGACATCAAGAAAAGTATACAGACAAGAGGGTGACTCCGTTCTGGTTTCTTACCCACGGGGTGCTCAACAAGCACTCTGCCACCCTGTATATAGGAAATTTCACTGTCCAGACCCCAGCAATTACACTGACACTGTAATGCAGACCTTTTTAGTGGCTAGTCTGGGGTCTGTGAAAGAGAACTGTGGAGGCCAGTACCTAGTTGGACGTGGTTGGGTGTGTCAGTGGGCAGAGGGGCTAAAGCCACCACTGGGCACTTACCCTTTATGAGCCGGCTTCTCTGCAATATTAATTCTTCTCTCCGGAACCTCTCCGGATCCAGTTCTGAGTAATCCCAGGAGTTATAGCTCTGTGGGCAAGGATTCGTCCCTAAGAGAAGCAAGAGTTGTGATGAGCGCTTCTGCCAAGGAGAATCAAGGAGACAGAGGCCACGAGCTGTTTCCAGGGAGCCTGGGATCCCGTACCAGCCCTACCCCACTGGCCTGTGGCCTTGGGCCTCTCGCATCCTCTCTAGAAAACTTTGGTTTCTAAATGTGGAAAACGGAGATGATGTCACATGACTCACCATCTGCTGCTGGGCGCAAGGGTCAGGTCTCACGGACAAAGGGGCTGAAAATTGTTTTTCTAGCTATCTCCTCTGTCCTTGCAGGACCATGAGCTCGTGGGTTTGGGGATGGGTGGGAGGGGTCTGTCATCTTTGTACCCCGGGGCATCCTACTAGACCTAGCACATCATAACGTGAGCTTAGCAGAAGTTTCTTCAACACAGTGTTGCTCGAAGGTGACTGCCAGAAATGGTTCTCCTTATCGTGTTGATAGGAATGTTCCCAAGGCATGATGTTTAGCATGGTGTATGGGAGGCCAGAGTCTGGACTCATCTGATAGGGGCTTCCTAGGTAAAGGTGTGGGTGTGTACGTGTAGGAGCGTGTGGGTGTAGGAGAGGCCACTGTGTTGTGTGTATCTGCGGAGGTCCAAGGTAACCAACTGCTCTATCTCCTCATTGCTTTGCTCTGGGGTTTCCCAGCCTCTGCTTTCCAGGGCCAGAGGTGCAGGTTACTGCCATCTCCACTGCATCTTTTTTTTTTTTTAAGGAGCATGCATTCGTGGGTCCCTGCTTTCTTTCTTCTTTTTGGTGCACGCATGTCAGAGGGCACCGCATGTGCCCATGGAAGTCCAAGGGTGACTTTCGGGAATCATCCTGGATTGCTCTACCTCCTCTCGGCCTTGACTGGAGTTCCCCAGGCTCTGCCTTCCTCTACATTTTTATAGGAGTTCTGAACTCAGGTTCTTCTGCTTCAAAGGCAGAAGCTTAACCCCTGAGCCATCTTTCTAGCCCCTGTAAGGGATTTCTTGATTGCACTAACTGATGTGGAAAGCCCCACCCACTGTGAGCCGGACCATTCCTTTGGCAGGGAATCCAGAACTGTGTAAAAACAAAGGGCCAAGCAGCAGTAAGTACGCGTGGATTTGCTCTCTCTGCTCTGCCACAGATATGATAGGAACAGGTCCTGGACTCCAGCTGCTGTGCAGGGACGGACCGGAACCTGGAATTGTGAGCAGTGAACCCCTTTTCCCCATGAAACAAGAACACAAGGATGGAGACATGTGAACCAGCTTGCGATGGGAAGGAGGTGGGTGGGAAAGGCAACAGGAGGAGGACAGGATGCCTAACTTCCGAGTGGGTCAGCCCTGGGTCTAACGCCTGAGCCTGCTGGCTTACTGTGGACCCTCCACATTCAAAGGATTAAATGTATAGAACAGCAGGCCAGAGGCTGTCGGCCTTAAGAAAGGGCCACAAGACTGGTCCTGCACTGGACTCTGGGACCCAGACTGGCAAACGGTTCATCATACTGACATAAAACTTTGCTAGTGACCAGGGGTTTCTTTGAGCTGTGATGGGTCCCCACTCACCCGAAATCCAGAGGTTCAAAGTGTTACAGATTTCCGACTTGAATTCCTGCGTGTTGAACCAGGACTGCGGGAAGCAGCAGCAGAAGCTGGTGTACAGGGCCTTGCTGAGCAGGGAGGGCAACCTCTGGGGACAAGCAGAGCGCAGGGTCACTGCGGAGCTGCTCAGCCTTCTGCGGCCTTGGAGTACTGACCATCTGAGCAACTTCTTTGTTCCTGCTCTTGTCCCTTTGGAAGGTTTTGTTTCTCAGGGGGCAGCCTCAGAAAGGAGGTGACACCATCAGCTCGCTGTGTTCTTTCCTTGTGCTTTGTTAACTGGGAACAGGCCATTTTGTTAAAAAAATGTCTACCTTGAAACTGCTGTCATCGTGAAAACATGACTGTTTGAGTCTAAGTTAATCGTAATAATTTAGTTTCCCACTGAACGTCCTCCCATTATTCATTCTTCACTTCTTGTTTTTATAAAATTATGCTATTCTTGCCATTTTTGCTATTGTGAAGGACTTTGGACGGTTGCCCAACTTTCATGCATAAACCTGCGCAGTTTAGAATAAACTTGTCTCCATCTCAGGATTGCTGAGACCCCCTCCGACCCCGGCCTGGTTTAATTCCCACCGATCCCCTCGCGGAACTTCACGCTGCCTGGCAAGCGCAGGCGCTCACCGTCCTCCTGCGCAGCTCGGCCAGCACAGAGCTCTGGCTTTGGAGCGTCTGCGACCAAATCCTTCCAACACTGAGGGGCTTCGCTTGGTCTCAGGCCGCTCCACATTTCTGGGGCCTCCCTGAGGGGCTCTTCAGAGCCTCAGCTGTGCTCAGCCAGCAGCCTCTGCCTCCCCAGCATGCCACCCCCACAATGCCCTGCACGGCCTGTGCTCCTCTGCACTCTGCCCACAGCATGGGCAACACAGTAATAAGACTACACATGTATACACACATGTATGTAAGTACACACACACGCACACACGCACACGCACGCGCACACACGCACACATACACACATGCACCCCTCCGTATTACTATCTCACCAAAATTAGCAGCATTTTTTGTTTTGTTTTGAGACAATGTTTTACCATGTGACCCAGGCTGACCTTGAATTCATGACAATCCTCCTGCTTCGCTCACCTCCTGAGTCCTGGGATTATAGGTACAAGTGGGTCAACTTAAAAAGACGTGCTTTTCTCTTCTCTTTTCCTTTCTGTCACTTCTCTTCTCTCTTCTTTCTTCCCTTCCTCCTTTTTCCTTTCCTCTCCTCCTCTCCCCTTCCTTCTTTCCTTCTTTCCTTCCTTCCTTCCTTCCTTCCTTCCTTCCTTCCTTCCTTCCCTCCCTCCTTCTCTCCCTCCTTCTCTCCCTCTCTTCTCTCCCTCCCTCTCTCCCTCCTTCCCTCCCTTCTTCCCATCTCCCTTCCTCCCTCCCCTCCTCCCGCTTGATGCTGGGGGTTGAACTAAGGACCTCATGCAGTCAGGGGAGCCTTCAGCCTTTGAGTTCTATCTCTAGCTCCTTCATCATTTTTAATGTATAGGTGCTGGTGTTGCCTCCTGACTATGTTGAGTCCAAATCATGCTTCCCATCTGGCTCGAGCTATTCGACAGCATCATATGAGCATTTCATCTACAAGGTCTCTGTAATTTTTTTTCAGGGGTGACCTTCATAAGCTTGTATTGAAAGGGAATATGCAAATTTACCTGAATGTTCCCCATCTCTGGTAGTGTCTTGTTTCTAAGATGGTGTATTGTAATGTCAGCTCAGTATTTGCTAACACAGAGACAATTAACTCTGGGGAGGAAGGAAGGAAAGGAGGGAGGAAAAGGGGGAGAGAGGAAAGGAAGAGAGATGGAGGGGGGAGAGGAGAGGGGGGAAACCGTGAATAGAAGCAGGTTCTCCTGCACTTTAAGCTGTGACCACAGAAGATGGTTGTTTTGTTTTGTTTTGTGTCTTCATGCAGGGTTTTCCTACATAGCCCATGCTGGCCTTGAATTCACAAGCCAGTATGATAATTCACAAGCAGCTTATTGATAATAGTTAGAGCCACTGTGATAAACTGGGGCTTAATATGTGCAGGGCAATATATCAGATATCTTATGAGGAACATCTCATTTAATCCTCAGAAGTGTCTCCACCTTAAGGCTGGCAGACTCGAGGCACAGGGAGCCCAGGTAGCCCAGGTGGCCCTGGTATGGCGGCACATGTTAGCCACCCAGCAGCTGGGAGCCTCCTGACCAGTCTGGGCTACAAAGCAAGGCCCTGTCTCCAAATGAGCGTCCTGTTTGGCAGTCACTAAACTCAGTACAAGTACTTTTCAATATGGCTGTGTGGACTCACTTCCTACCACAACTCGGACAGGCTCTTTCCCTTCCTCCTGGTTCACACTGAATCATCTACACAACGCAGCATGAACATATAGGTGCTGAACTTTTTTTCCTGCTCAGGATAAAACCAAGAGCCTCACGCATGCTAAGAAGTGCTTACCGCAGTTGTACCTCCAGCCTCAGGGTGTGCGTGCTGGGTGCGTGTGCGTGTGCGTGTGCGTGTGCGTGTGTGTTCATGTGGGAATGAACGTGTGGAGGCCAGAAGTAAGCCAGCTGTTCCTTAGGAATTATCCAGTATTTTTCAGCAGTGTTCACTGTGTTTTTAGCAGTGTCTCTCGCTGGTCTTGTGCTCACTGAGTGGACTAGGCTGGCTACCAGCCAACCCCAGGGATTCCTCTGCTTCTTGTCTCCCAGCTCTGGGACCACAAGCCTGGCTTTTTTTACATGACTTTTGGGGATAAAATTCAGGTCCTCATGCTTGTGCAACAAGCACTTTATTATAGACTGAGTTGCAAATTACAATAGTAAATTACAGAGCGGGAGAGAGAGAGAGAGAGAGAGAGAGAGAGAGAACACATGACACAATCATACTATGGTGCACAGATGATCACAGGACAATTTGCCTTCTATCACGTGGGCTTCTGAAATCACTCAGTTGCCTGCAAGCAGATGCCCTATCCCTGAACTACCTCGCCGGCCCTTCTTACTTTTTGTCTGTGTGTACCCATGTATGTCCTGCGGAGGCCCAAGGGTGACCTTGATAATCCCCCTGGGTCATTCTACTTCCTCTTTGCTTTACTCTGGCGTTGCCCAGGCTCCACATTTCAGGGCTGGAAGTGCAGGTTGCCACCATTTCTACCTGGTGTTTTTACGTAGGATCTGGGATCTGAACTCTGGACCTTCTGTTTGTGAGGCAGAGGCTTAACCCTGGTCCATCTCTCCAGCCCCGTTTCTTATTAATTTTTAAGAGTTCTTTATGTTGTATAAAATGCCATCAGGATTTTTGTGTAGTTTGTCATTTTCCTCTTAACTTTGTGCATAATAGCTTTTTTAAAAACTATATAACTAATGAACAGATATAGTAACCCTGACGCTGGAAGTTGAGGCAGGAGGATGGAAAGTTTTGAAGCCAACCTGGACTACACAGGCAGCTAGAGACCAGCCTGGGCCCAGAGTGAACTCCTCACTCACAAAAGACACTGCCTGTGGATATGTGTGTGCTTAGTCATCTGTCAGTTTTCCTTGGTGACTTCTTCCCTGGGTCACATCTAGAAAGTCCTCCACCTGTAAACTATTTACATATTCACTGCATCTTGTTCTCGCAATCCTTTGGCACAGATACACATACACACGAAAGGTATCCATGGTCACACTTTTCATTTGAACATTATGAACTTATTTAAATACTACAGAAACATGAAATAGAGAAGTGAAATTGATAAAGACCTTATTCCCCAGTTAACTATTGCTAAGTGCTTGGTAAATATTTTCCCAGAATTTTTTGGCATGTTGCACATATGTGCATGTGCACACACATACATACATGTGCATAATTGTGCTACCACAATGATACGTCCCAGGAAATGCAGCATTAGGTGATTGTTGTCATTGTATGTTGTCATAGAGTGCATCACACAAGCTATGACGCTTCGTCATCTCTAGACAACAAAATTTCAAGGAACCACTTTCAGATACACGATCCGTCCCTGATGGCATTGCTTGTTGTGAGATATGTGACATGCATATTTTTAATATGCACTTGCACAATGTGCTTTGCTTCCCACTCAGAACACATGGAGACACCCCCTCCCCCCGGTGTGAGGGACTCCACGGACTGTGTGTAATGACTGGACAGACAGGTCACAACTCACTCATCGCTCTGCGTGGAAACTTCCCACAGCGTTTCTATTGGCCACTGCCACTCACTTTTATGAGCGCCTCTTCGTAGTGAGTCCTGGGCATGAGGAACAGAATCGAGGCATAGTGCCGGGCTATCCGGTCGAACAGCTTGTTTTGGATCTCCTTGTTGGGCTATCAGGGGCAGAGTCAGGGAGAGGATTAGTGGGGTCCCTGTTGTGTGGCAGCCAAGGGGTTCGGGGTACTTTTGTCTTGACACAGGGTC
The DNA here is from genome assembly GCA_023101885.1 of Typhlomys cinereus. NCBI lineage: Eukaryota > Metazoa > Chordata > Mammalia > Rodentia > Platacanthomyidae > Typhlomys > Typhlomys cinereus. The sequence goes on from JALPQD010000215.1 coordinate 2,785,313, forward strand.
TCACTATGTAATCCTAGGCTGGACTCGAACACGCGCCCCCTGGCCAGGCTTGGAGCTGAGATTCTTCAACCACTATTGTCACTTTGGAAATTGTATTCTGTGGTGACGTAATTGGCTGTGCACTTTCATGAAGCCCGTGCAGGGGACTGGGGAATGGAAATCCTTACTCTAGGCCAGGAGGTCTGGATCCTGCTCTGAGCCCTGTCCTGGCCCCACCTAATGGGGACCAGCCACACAAGCTCCCAGAATTGCAGGGCACAGGGGTGGGGGTTGGGGTAATGGCCTGAGCAGGGTGGTAACAGGTGGCCAGGGAGCTGAAGGGGTGATTCTCAGGATTAGAGGGGCTTATCGCTCAGGCAAAGGAGAGAAAAAATTGGATTTACATTTACCTGATACCTTTCATGAAATATCCACCAAAAGCTGTCCAGCCATATGGTTTTGGGAGAGCGAGAAGAGAGAAACTTCTCTAATTCTCTATCGGAACAGTAAGACTTGAAAAGAAAAGGAAATTCACATTATTATTGTGGTTGCTTTTTGTTTGGTTTTGCTTGTTTGACAGGCCTCACTATGTAGCCCACACTGACTTGAATTCATGACTGTCCTGTCTCAACCTCCTAAGTGGTGGGATTACAGTTACATGCTAACTTACCGGCCTCTTTTTTTCTTTAATTCCTTGGAGCCACACCCAAATCCCTAATCATCTTCGCTCAAAACCTGACTGGCCTCCTGGATCGGCTGTTGAGTGCACATCTTCCTGCCTTTCCCCTAAGTCCACCTGCTCGGGGTCATGAGGGCCAGGGGTAGGAGCGTGTGGCTGGGATAAGAAGGCCCTGAGTTCAATTCCCAGCACAAGAACAAAACAAAACAAAGGGAAATAAAATAAAACAAAAAAGCCCCTTAACCTTGCAGTGTGCACTCCTGACCCGCCCAGCCCTAAGCAGCCAACTTTATATATTCTCTTCATTCAACAGTCTTGAGCACACATTTTTTTAAAAGTACTTAATTTATGTGTTTACTTGTGAGAGAGAGAGAGAGAAAGAGAGAGAGAATGAATACAGAAGTCAGTTGTCTCGGCCACCATGTGGGCATCTGGGGACCTAACTCAGGCGTCGCCTTGCCCACGGTGCTCTCCCTCCGAGCTCTGTGCACGCATTATTGTCAGAAACACATCTCACGGGTCAGGACCCTGAGGACCACCGAAGTGAGAGCTCCTGGCTAAGGTAACATGGCCAGGCCGGAGCCCACGTATGCGGGGGTTTGATGCCAGCTGCCTCCAGCCCTGGCCTCTGGCGACCCACGCAAACTACATGGCTATGTCAGAGACCATAAAGTCCTGCGGAGCTAGTGATAAGCACACGTAATTCTCCCATTGAAACAACTACCTTGAAGGGGCAGGAAACGTGCTGATGGTGTCTGGGTGTGGATGTGAGGGTCCCCCACAGACCCATGCTTTGAATTCTTAGTTGACGCTAATGTCTGGGAAGGTTGCGGCACCTTTGAGAGGTGGAGCCTTGCCGGAAGAAGAGCTGTCAAACGGGCTGGGCCTGAGGTTTGGTGGCCCAGCCCTGTTTCTGCAGTTTGCTCTTGCTCTCCAGTTCCCGATGGAAATGGTGGCCTGAGCCAGCCTCCAGCTTCTGTCTCCAAGCCGTGCCACTGCTATGAGATTCCCACACCATGGGCTGCGTCACCTCTAGAACTGTGAGCTGATAAACTCCCTTGTCCCTTAAGCTGGCTGTACTGGAGTGCTGTCTCCCGGCGAGGAAGGAAGAGTGCTCACAATAGGCATCTTTGCTGGATGCTGTCTGTTTCATCCCACATCTTACTAGATGGGATCAACTCAGACACAGACAGCAGACAGCAGAGACGGCTCAGCAGGAAGAGGGAGGGAGGGGAGAGGGAGGCAGAGAAAGGAAAAGAGGGAGGGAAAAATAGAATCTGGGAGCTGGTTGGGGGTTCCAGGTGCCAGGAACAGTGGGCGTCTAGTTGAGGGGCTGATGGCTAGAACTAATCTGGGGCACAGTGTGTGCAATCATCAAGACCAGGGAGGTAGAGACAGGCAGCTGCCAAGCGTAAGGTGGGTGTCCTTCCCACCGCAGACCTTCATCCAGCCCCCCGCAATCCCTGCACTGTCTCATAGTTGCTCACAGCATCTTGTGGCCTCATCACTGTCCTTCCTAAGGAAGTTGGGGGACTGTGTGCATAACTCATAAGGTGGTATATTTGCCCCATGGGCACCAAGAAAATATTCCAGCTTGTGCCCATAATCCCAGCATTTGGGAGAGTGATTGGGAGGATTGCCTGGCAGAGTAAGAGCCTACCTCAGACGAATGAGCTACGAGGATGGAAGGGGATATTCCATGTCAGTGTCCGTCACCTGTAAGTGGCTCTGAGAAAAGCAACTTACAGGGGAAAGGGTTACCGTGGCTCGCAGCTCTGGAAGTTTCAGTTCTTGGTCCTTTGGCCACCATCACTTTGGCTTTTGATGGGAGCACGTGGCAGAGGAGGCTGCTCACTGCACGGCGGCCAGGGAACAGAGAGAGAAGAAGGTGCCCAAGACCAGACACAGCTCACAAGAACACGTCTCACGCAACTACTTCCTGCGCTACGGCTTGAGTCTGATCCGTCCCCGACAGACTTGACACACTCATGTTTTGAATGTTCGGTGTCCCCCGGAGATGTGATTTTAGGAGGTTGTGGAGCCTCAGAAGGGGGTGGGGGCTGGCTGGGAGAAGTAGATCCCTAGGGCGGGCCTTTGAAGGCACAGCTCAGCTAGTTCCAGTCCACTTTTTGCTCCACTTTATGTCTGCTGTGAACAAGCAGCCACCACTTCATATACCCCTTGCCACCGCAGTTCATCTTGCCACCCCACCACGAGGTACTTCAGATACAAACCATGAGCCAAAATACCTCTTGCCTTCTTTAAGTTGTTTCCATGAGAAATACTGTGGACTAGAATTGATTGTAACAAAGTAACACAATGCCCCAATCAAAGCATGAATCCACCAATGTGTTAATGATGAGGGTGCAGCTGTCACAGCCCAATCACTATCCCAAAGCCCCCCTCCTTGGTACTACACTGGGGACCCAGCCTTCGCGGGGACAGCTCACACCCAGGCCACAGCAGTTCTGATTGCGAAGGGCAAGACGTTCAGCCTGGGGGTGTGACCGGCGAGAGCATGTGTGAGCCAGACAGACGTTTATCTACGAGGCTTTCCACTTTTTTGCTAGTAAATGATGATCAAAGCACAGCACACACCCCGCTTAGTTCCTTGGGGCGACTGGCCATGGGTGAGGTTCTCAGCGGATGCTGGATCTGGAGAGGGGGTGGGGGAGTGGCTGCGGCTGCCCCGCGTGCTGCCCAGGTAGGCAGAGCTGGCCCGGGCAGAGGTGGGCTGGCCCGGGCAGAGGTGGGCTGGCCCGGGCAGAGGTGGGCTGGCCCGGGCAGAGGTGGGCTGGCCCGGGCAGAGGTGGGCTGCCCACTGTCTTTCTTACCTTGCCACTGTAAGGATTCTTCTCAGCCCGGACCACATTGCCCACCATGTCACAGAAGTCCACCTTGTTGGGAAGCACGTTGGGCCTATTCTTATCAAACGGAGGGGGCTGGTATAACTCTGCCAGCAGATTTTTGTCTGCTGTTTTCTGAAGGAAAAAAGCTCAGTATTAAAACAGGGCCCATCATTTGGACAGTTTAAAATCAGAAGATACCAACCATCCCCTTTATTGTCTACGTTTATTCTGAAGATAGTGCAACCACATTACAAGACAGAATGTGTCCTCACATCCCTCGCTGAATGCCGGCCACATCACTTATGTCTGATTCTCTCTAAAGGCCTGGAGCAGATGCTTCCGGATCTTGCAAATGTATGTGTTGTTTTAATCATTTCTCTCTCTTTCTCTCTACACACACACACACACACACACACACACACACACACACACACACAATGGCTGTAATGCTAAGGATTTTGTGCAGGGTTTTGTGCATGTTAGACAAGAGGTCTATGGGAGCCACACCCCAGCCTGCAAGACGGACTCTTAATGAGGAGTCTGTGAGATGGAAGGGGGGGGCTCTGATCTGGCTGGGAAGCCACGTTCTCCTGACATGCCGCATGGCTCTGGAGATGTCATCCACCTGCAGCCCCGAGTTCAGCCTCCTGGAGTGAGGAGCAATCACCGGCCTGGATGAGCCCAGCAGCATGGGACCTGCTGTGCAGACAGTGCTTGGAGCTGCTCCCCGTCCCTGCATCCCTGTGACCCTGCGGCCTGTCCCTCCTGCCTTCCTCGCCCAGTGTCAAGTCAGATGCCTCCGAGTGAACCCTGAGGACCTCTTCTAAGGGGAATTGCCTCAGCTCTAACAGTTAGCAGACACCCCTCTTCTGAGCTCAGTTCTGTTCTTTCCAGGGTGACGTGAGACATTTTGGAATAACCAAATCCTGGCAGATGTTTGAAAGGGAGCGCTGCACTTCTCACAGAATGCTGTCAGGGCCCCTGGGAAGGGGCGTGTGGGTGGAGAAGGGGCGTGTGGGTGGAGAAGCCCCTGGGAAGCACCCCGAGATGGGCCCTTACTCTTTTGTTCAAGCTCAGGTTGATGTTCCGGAGCTCCGTGCCCCTGCAGATCAGGTCTTCCTCGGGTCTCTTGGCTGAAGAACGAGGAAGATGAAATTAGAAGTGAGGAAACAGGGCCGCACCGGCTGCTGGACACCCCCCCAAGCAGACCGAGCTGCCAGGCAACATGCAGACTGCTGGTCTCACCAGATCCCAAGTGTCCCTGCTATAGGGAGATCACCGCCCTAGCTGGTCAGAAGCAGCAAGGAGCAGCGACATGCTGCGGCCTAGGCAAGTCCCGCTTTCCCCGCTGCTGGTCGCCTCTTGCATCACACACACTGAATGGCACCAACGCCCCAGGTCGGACATTATGACAGTTAACAAGGGAATCCAAACTAAAGCACTTGGAGTGGCACATCACCCAGCAGGGGTCCTTGTGTGGTCCTGTCCCTCCCGCCTTCCCTGCCAGTGTCGATTCAAGTGTAACCTACTTCAGAAGAGGACAACAAAAAAATTCCTATGAGTCTCTGGATTCCTACTCAACTGCATTTCAAAAGTGAAAAAAAATCATTCTGGTTGCAGCCCAGTGGTGCAGCAGCCGCTTAGCACGCACAAGGACATGGGCTCCCTCCCGCAGGACAAAGCAGAAGCAGACAAAATACATTTAAAAAAAATGAAAACTAAAAAACTGTTGAAGCCCATGAAAGCACCAAGGCCACGAGAAAGGGTTTTTTGCCTTTTTCTTCCGGGCTTCCACGACTTTTCTCTCTTAATTCCTTCTTCTCCAACTCATATTCCTCAATTGCCTTCAAAAAGCAGAAGAAAAAAAAAAAAAAAAAAGAGGGGACATTAGGAATTGGTGCAAATCCAGAGAGAAAAAAAAAATCTTCCTTGTTATCGCCCAAAAGGCCTGCAACCAAGTCTGTGACCCACATTTCCTCTCGTCCATGGGCGGAAGGGGCATGGCAGCCACCTGTTGTCACGGACGCACTACCCTGGGACACCAGTGCATCTCCCAAGCCACCCTCCACGCTGCCCATCCCCTAGCTACAGAGCAGACAGTTCACCCCGAGTCACAGTTCACCCCGAGTCACAGTTCACTCCCTCTGTAAGAAGGAATAACAATATCTACCTTCCAGAGTCCCCCAAAGGACCCAAGAGAGATTATTTACTCCAGGTTAAAAGCCAGCGCAGAGACTAACAGACTGGGCTGACCACTAGTAACTTTCTGTTACCAAGCAGCACACTCAGCATCTCTGACACCACCCCTTAGAAAGAAAAAAGATGCCAGGGGACCCCCTCCCAAGTGTAACTGACTGCAGTCACGCGGCCAGCACAATGCTTTGCTTGGCTTTATGGGCTAGCAAGAAACGATTGAAATCTCAGAAGTGGTACATCTATGACTGCTATAAAATATCCAAGTATCAAGGAAGTCATGTGACATGGAGTAAAGCGTTTGTCCTCCTTCATGCCCTTTGCATGTTACAGATCGGCCCAGACGTCTCTCCTGTGCGCGCGCACACAGACTGTCCACAGAATGTCCCAGCTGTGAGCCTGGTGCTCTTCTAAGCCCTGAGCTGCCACTCATCTGACCCCGTCACAGCCTGGGAGGCAGGTGGACTGTGTCCCACCTTTTCTAGAGAGTTAAACGGTTGAGGCTGGTAGGCTCAAATCTTTTATTTCATGTTAGGAGGCAAGACAGCACTCAGGTGGGACTTAAACTCTGGTGGTCTGACTAGAAAGCCCACGAGCCTTCTGTGTCCCTCTTCTCCCCGTGAAAGCTCAGATGTGCAGATGCTTCTTAACCTGCACAGGGGGCTGGAGAGGTGGCTCAGGGGTTAAGCCTCTGCCTTACAGGTGGAAGGTCCTGAGTTCTGATCCTAGACCCCACGTGTGCGCACACACACGCACAATTTAATAAATAATAATTTTAACCTGCACAGAATGATTCCAGGCAGTGTGTGACCTCTGCTCCCATTCACAACTGAACCCCAACTTCTCCTCGACAGTGGGGCTCCCACTGTTGCAGCAGCGTCTGCTGCTGCTGCAGCATCTGCAGGGTGGCTTTCCATGTATGAAAAGCAAATTAACTCTGTTAATCCCAAAGTGCTCCAACCTGTAGAAATATGCAAATAAACCCTAAGACATCGCACGGAAATATCCCTACATTCACTGTGCTCAAAATGTCACTGAGATAGTCATCACTGGGCAGTAACTGTGGGCTTCCGTGTCGCTATAAGTCTTCAGCTCCGGGTGATTACCAAGCCCACATGGGGATGTTTTCATCAGCTTTTTTCTTAGTTGTCAAAAATGTGGGAGCAACGGAGATGCCCCGTGAGAGGAGAACGAAGAAAACATGGGATATGCAAACAATGGCACGGCAGCAAGAAGAAACAGCTGTGTGCATCTAAGACAGAGGGAAATGTCATGCATCTTCCTAAGTGACAGAAGATGTACGATTCCAAGTCTGTGACATCTTGCTTGGAAGAGGCAAATCTACAGTGACAGCAAGCAGATCAGTGGTGACAGGAGGTGATGGCAGCCGACTGGCAGGGAGTGTGGGGACGGAGAAGCTACTCTGCATGGAGTGGCAGATGCATGCCATGCACTCAGCCCCAAGGTAAGCTATGAATGCCCGGGTAGTGCCACATCCACACAAGTGTGTTGACTTCCACAATGGAGGGGGTGGGGGGGTGGATGAGCAGGAGAATATGGGAAATCATACTTTTCACCATTAACTTAAAACTTAAGAAATTGTCTATTAATTTTAAAAAAGTTAACTTTACAACTTCCCTGCGTAGTTAGTTGGAGAGTCCCTAGAGGACCTTTCTTCCAAAGGCTTTACCAATTCCAGCACCTGTCACTCACCAAGGGGCTGTCCAACAGGTGGAGGCCCACGTCTACTTTAGCAATCCTCTTGTTCACTTGGCTCATGGAGCCAACAATGCACTCTGGAGGAATCTGCTAAGGAAGCTTTCGGGGAGGTGGTCATACAAAATAGGAGGGGCTGCCTGGCCAGGAGCATGGCCCAGCCTGCCTGTCTCTCTACTGAATCATCTCTTCTGCAAACACTTCAAAAAAGCTGTGGAGCCAGAGAGATGGTAAAGGCCCCAGTATATAAACCCGGTGATCTGAGTCTGATCCTGGTAGTCCACATGGTGGAAAGGGGGGCCACCCACTAAGGTTGTTCTCTGACCGCCATATACGGGGGCTGTGTGCACCTGTGCCCACTCACTCTCACTGTCCCCCACCCCTCATATCAATAAACAAAATCTAGAAGAATAAGTAAGAGGCTGGGAAGATGGTTCAGAAGTTAAAGCCTCATGAGCAAAAAGGTCTGCGCTCAGATCCCAGATCCCATGTAAAATAACCAGGCAGAAATGGTGGCCTGCAATTCCAGCCCTGGAAGGCAGAGTCTAGAAACCCCAGAGCAAAGCAATAAAAAGGTGGAACAATCTAGGACGACTCCTGATGTCACCCTTGGACCTCCCACAGACACATGCACTCTCTCTCACACACACATATTCCCTCTCTCTCTCTCTCTCTCTCTCTCTCTCTCTCAAAAGGTAAATTATAAATGAAAGTTGATGACCAGGTGTGATATCAGCAATTCTAGCACTCAGGAAGCTAAGGCAGGAGGATTTCCATGAGTTTGAGGCTAGTCTAGACTATAGAGTGAATTCTGGACTAGCCTAGGTCATGTTGTGAGATCTTGATTAAAAAAACAATAAAAAGGAAAATGGGGAAGATGAAAAGAGAGAAAGAGGAGGAGGAAGAGAAGCAGCAGCAGCAGAATGAGGAAGAGGAAGGAGGAGGAGGTAACAGGAGGAAGAGGAAGAGGAGGAGGAGGAAGAGGAGGAGGAGGAAGAAGAGGAGGAGGAGGAGGAAGAAGAGGAGGAGGAAGAGGAAGAGGAGGAGGAGGAGGAAGAAGAGAAAGAGGAGGAGGAAGAGAAAGAGGAGGAGGAGGAGACTAAGTTGTCCATATTGTAGCCACCTGGGAAACATGAAAAAAGGAAAAGATAACACTGCACCCCTAAGATTGTTAAGAGTCTAGGAAGAGTTTCTTGCATTTGTTGTTGTTGACAAGGGAGAAGAGGGTCTCAGTGTAGCCCGAGCTGCCCCGGAATCTGTCATCCTCTTAGCCTCAGGAGCTCGGACGACACATGCACTGTGCCTGGCTCTCCTTCCCGCGCTTCTTATGAGCACTTTTCTCTTCACACTGCGATCTCCATGGGTGCCTGTTAACCTCTCTGACTTATTTTCACTGATCCCACAAGCGCTAACCAGAGTGCCGTACGCTAGAACCTGCCTAGCGTTGCTCTGGACGATCTCACTGCTCCACGCACAGCGTGCGCTCAGTGTGCTTCCCGGGCCCGGCTTTGCTTCTTAGCCCTTCCCAGCCTCTTGCAAGGACAAGCCAAGCTGGGGTGCACATGGCTGCGCAGAGAAGGGGTTTCAGGTGTGAGATGATTAGGGCAATGGGCATCCTGACTCTGTGACCTTGGTTCTGTGGCGGTTTCTGCGTGTGATCTGTCTCACCTCCGGCTGGCAGGGCAGGGTCTCCTAGGACGCAGCCTCTGTAAAAGCCCCCATTAGCCTGTCACTCCGCCTCTTCCCACACAGCTAACTCTTCTGATCCCACCCAGGGTTCTCACCAAGGCAAAGCTACTTGAAAGCAAAGACACTAGGGGTTATGCGTGACAACTCGCAGAAGGTGGAATGGACAAGCGTGGAACTGGAGGGGAGACACGAAAGGCCCGGTTAAGCAAGACCCTGAAAGCAGGTTCAGATGGGGTCATTCTTTGTGGTGGTGTTAAGAAGTGTTTGGCACAGAGCAGCACACACAGTTTGCTGGTGGCGGCACGGCCTGAAGGAGTAATGTGGGGAGTCTGGGGTTCTTTCTAACCTGAGGGGGCTGCTTGTCTGCCAGAGATGGGATTCTGCGATGCGGGGACACAGTTTAGAAAGGAGATGAGAGTCCATGAGACACCCCAGGGAGGACAGGTGAGAGCCCGGATGATGCCAGAGGGCACCAGAGGGCACTGAGAGACAGGAGAGCTGGCAGCAAGGACAGGGAGCCAGCGGTGAGCTCGCCCAACGGAGACAGAGGATTGACCCTGACTTCCGAAGTGCTGTTGAGTTGAGCATATCATCATCATTCTTTGGAAGAAAGAAGGAAAAAGGAGCCAAAGCGGGGAGGGAAGGGAGGAATGAACTTTTTCCCTCTTCATTCTCTCAACAAATATCCTACGCTTCTTTCTTTTGGGCTCTTTCTGTTGATATTCAGTAAAAACATAAGCCTTGAGTCAAATGGTCCTTGATAACCTCACACTCCCTCAGCAGCTAGGAAGGTCTTGAGTCCCTGAAAATAATTAGCCCAGTGTACAGAGCAGGCTAAGAGGCAGCCCGGATCTCAGCCGCCAGCCCGGACCACAGCCGCAAGCCGGGATCAGGCCTCAGTACTGTGACTTGGTGAGGGGTAGTTGGTGGGCTTGCGGGCGAGGGCCCCGGAAGGATACTAGGCGGATGGTCCTCTAACTCCTTCCTCGTGGCCTTCTCCAATGCGATCCGTGCATTGACGGAGATGACCAGGCGCTCGTCCAGCGGGATGATTGGCAAGGCGTTGACGTTGATGATGTGGATATTCTTGATGTAGTCCATGGTCTGCTTTCTGGTCAACAGGCAGACAAAGGTTCCCCCTCTTTCCCCACTCCTGCCTTGTTCTTACTTCAGGTAGCCTGCTGGGAGCCGCAAACAGCCTAGGACCATCTGAGAAAACGCCACAGGCAAAAAGGCCTCAGGCTCCCCTGACCCGCTGGGATGACCGTCTGCACCTGATCTAGAGGGAGAGAAAGACTTGCATTGTTCTTTCACACATCTGATACAAGTATTTATTCCACATTAGTTATCTTATGTATTTTTCCCCATTCAACAATCTCCCCTTTTACATCGGTGACTAATGTTATCAAAACGATCTCAACTGGGCTGGAGAGATGATGGCCCAGGGTTAAGCCTTTGCCTCACAAGCAGAAAGACTGCTGGAGTTCCCCAGGGGCTGACGGCAGCTGCTGAGTGGACTGCTTCTGTGCCTCTCTGCACTGCCACGTCCCACCCGTGCGCATGTGCATTGCCCCGTGTGTACTGGGGGTATGTGTGTGCATGCGTCTGAGCAGGTGGCACGCATGGGTGCAGAGGTCAGAGGATAATGCTGCAGAACTTAATTTTCTCCCTTGATTCTGTGGTCTTCCAGGATCAAACTCAAGTAGTGTGGCAAGTGCTTTACCTGCGGAACCATCTTGCTAATTCTCTCTTCTAGTTTTTTAAAATTTGTGTGTGTGTGTGTGTGTGTGTGTGTGTGTGTGTGTGTGTGTATCAGAGGGCACTGTGTGTCCCTATGAAGGACCAATGGTGACTTTGGGAATCATCCTGAATTGGTTCTACCTCCTTTTTGCTTCACTGGGGGGGGGGGTCCCCCAGGCTCTGCCCACCAGGGCTGGAAGTGTGAGCCTGGTGTTTTTTTGTATGTGTGAGACCTGGGATCGCACTTAGGTCTTTCTGCTTGCAAGGCAGGATCCTAACCCCTGAGCCATCTCATCTCCTAGTTTTAGTTTAAAAAATACTCGAACACTGAAAAACCCAGGGCTCCAACCACACAGCAAGTTGGTTTCCAAACTAGAAATGAAATCCCTTCGCCTCTCTGGGCACGGCCGTAAAAGCAGATGTGGAATTGGTGACTCTGAGACCCATTCAGGCTTTTAGATGTGGCGATTGCAGGACATTGGATGCATCTCCTCACATGACCCCTATCAACTGGGGCTTTCTCTCCTTCTCTGAAGATGGGCCTTCATCACCACTCTTCCTCCCTGGTTATATGACACTCTACTCTGTCTCCTGGGTGCGGTCTTACCATGTGTCCTTCCCCCATGCCCACTGCCTAGTGCCATCTGCCCAGTTACATTGAAGGTAGAGACTTAGATCTTGCACCAAGAGGGTCATACATGGTAGGAGGAGAGAGCTCAGGAGGTCAAGCTTCCTGGAAGAACTATCCAGGTTCTCTTTCACCTCTCTGCCCTCCTGTGCCGTCTTCTGTGCCCTCCCCAGCCATGCACCTCACAGGCCTGAAACAGACTCTCTGGCTTCCCATCATGCCTGGTCAGGCCAGGCCATGTTCTTAAGGCCCCTGTTGCCTTGCACATGAGGTCCCAGACAGGACAGTCTAGTCATCTGAAAAGCCTTCTGGAATTATTTCAGGTCTTTGTGCTGTTCTTTCTCTGTGGAGTCCAGGGTTCTATTTCTACCTCTTAAAGCATCTAACATATGGAACTGGGCATTGTGGCAACTCGTCTAAAACCCTGGCACAGGGGAAGCTGAGGCAGGAGGATTAAGAGTGCAAGTCAGTCTGTGTTTCACAGTCAGATACAAAGAGAGAGAGAGAGAAAGAGGAAGGAAAGAAGGGAGAGAAAGAAAAGGAAGGAAGGAAGGAAGGAAGGAAGAAAAAGAAAAAGAAAGGAGGAAGGAAGGAAGGAGGAAAGGAAGGAAAGGAGAAAGAAAAAGTAAGAAAGAAGAGAAAAATAAAGAGAAGGGAAAGAAAAAGAATGAGAAAGAACAAAAGAAAAAAAGAAAGAATGAAGAGAGAAAAAGAGAGGAAGAAATGAAGAAAGAAAAAGAGAATGAAAGAATGAAGAGAAAGAAAAAAGAATAGAGAAAGAAAGGAAAAGAAAGAATAAAGGTGAAGGTGCTTGGTCACATAGGGTTCATGTGGGAAGCTTAACAAAATAGTATTCAAAGGAACTCATTCTGTTTTGCTTGCTTTTTCTAGTTTTTGAAAGTGTAGGGACTGAAGTCAGGCATGGAGGTGCACGACTGTAATCCCAGCATTTTGGAAGTTGAAACAGAAGGCTTGTGAGTTTCAAGGGTAGCTTGGCTGGTAGTAAGACTCTGTTCAAAATATTTTTTAGACAAGTAAATAAATAAAAGGTGCTTTGGCTGTGGCTCTCTGTGAATGGTGTGCCCAGTGCGCGAGGCTCGCTGTCAGCTAGGAGCTGCTAGAATGATCGCAAACTCAATATGTGGCCTGCTTTTCTATTTTTTTAATGTTTCACTTATTTTGTGCATATGCATGCTACGGCACGCGTGTGTGTGGAGGTCAGAGAACAACTTTCAGAGTCCTTCCACCAGGTAGGGATCCAAGTCCTCATGATTCTACTAACAATGCTAGGCCAGCCGGGCCGATTAAGAACGTGGAAGTCTGTGGCCGAAGGCGGTGTGTGCAAATGGGGAACTGCGCTTGCAGACCTAGACCACTTGGTCCTGGTCCTCACTGCACGGGTGGCCTCAGGTGCCCGGCAGGAAGCCAGGAAATAATCCCTTGGAAGACCGACCCGTTTCTTGTACCAAATGGAACTACAATACACGCTGTTAAGACTTCAGAACACCTGGAGCTGGAACATTCTCGAGTTCTGCCCCTCCCTCACTGGGCCACCTTTAGACTGTCCCCGGGCTCCGGTGCTTGTAGAAGCGAAGTTGCTTCGGGGCGTGGGGAGGAGGCAGGCCTGCCCCGGGCCATTGCACTGCTGGAAAAGGGGTTCACCGTCCTTCATCCGGCTCACCTGAAAGCTTCGGCGGAACTCGAAAGGCTCAGGTCGGGTTCTGCCAAAGGCCCCTCAGGGGACCCCGCCAAGCTCCGGATGGGCGCTGGCACCCGCGACCTCCAACCACCAGGAAGGGGCGCCCTGGCTTGGTGCGGGGCGGGGAGCCTGGGAGAGGCCCATTTTGCTACTGTGAGTCCGGCCGTGCCCCGGGCAACGCGGGACGCGGTCACTCCTCCCACCCGGACCCAGCACAATGCAACCGCCGCGAGCCCCGGGCCGCCGACGCGGTTACCAGGGCGACGGCGGGGCGGACCTGGGGCCCAGACCACTGTGTCTGCGGGGAGCGCCTCGTTCCGGCCGACGCTGAGGGGTCGGCAGCGGCTGAGACGACGCGCCTTTTTCCCAGCCCACTTAACCTACCGAAGGCAGCAGGTTGGCACTCCGGGCTCCTCGCGCAGGCCCGGCTTGGGGGTGGGAGCCGCAGGCCCGGCTTGGGGGTCTCACCCCCCTTTTCCTCAGTGGTAGCGTCCGGAGAGCCCGCGCATGCGCGCCACGGGTGGCAGCGGGCCCCGTAGCTGCGGCTGTTGACCCGCCCCGAAGGGTCTTTGCAGAAGGGTTGGGGGTCCAGGGTCTCGGGCTTCGCGGACGCATCAGGTAGGAGTCCGAGCCCGGCGGGCGGCGAGGCCTGGGTCCGCCCGAGGCGGCGGGCCTGGCGGCGGGGAGGCCGCGGGCGGCGCGCACTCCCCCAGCGGGTTTCCCTGGGTGCAAATCCGGGCGCCGATTCCTCCCGGCGAAGCCACGGCGCAGGCGAACGTGTTCTTGTTGCCGCTGCCGGCCCGGCAGGCCTGTGGCCAGAGACCTGCAGACACGTACCTGTTTGGCTCTTTCCCGGACGTTTCCCTTTGATAGTTAGATGAAAGGCAAAGATTCCCCCCCCACACACACCTCGTTGTCAGAAGTGAGAGCATGTGTTTTATGCTCTGGTCGATGTAAACTTTTGCACCTGTCATCAGTGGCTCCATTATCTATAGACGGGTTTGATCTGCTGCCCAGGGTCGTTGAGAGCATCAGATAAGGCAAGCGGCTTCTAAATACAGCAGGATCCATAACTTAGGACTGGGTGCTGGATTATTCCTGAAACCAAAACCCAGGGGAATTAATACTGAGGGTTCCCGCAGAGGGTGAGCAGTAGTGGTGGTTGGAAACCAGGTCCCCTCCTTGGGCTTCCCTGGTCCTGAGCGCTGTCTCCCAAGGGGGTTCACTAAAGACAACTGCCTTGAGTTAAGGGACACCCTTTTAAATTAAGTAATTGATCAATGAAATGATTACTTTGAGAGGGGTGGAGGGAGAGGAGAGATGGTACGTTCATGCATGCCATGGCCCTTGGGTGGAGGTCAGAGGATATCTTTCAGGAAGTCAGTTTTCTCCTCCTACCATGTGGGCTTCCAGGGTTTAGCCACCGAGCTCTCTCTAGCTTTGGGATAGCTTTGATCTCTCTTCCAGAGCCTCAGCGTCTCTGGGGGAGTTGGTTATACAGTTGGAGACAAGGCTGATGGGATGCTGAAATGAGCTGATCTAGAAGGTGGTGTGTGTGTGTGTGTGTGTGAAAAATTCACGAAGCCTTGTACTTAGGATCTGTAGCTTCTTTGCTTGTTTGTCAAAAAGTTACTTCCCCCTCCCCACTTTCTTCCCCAGACCTGGGTGACATTCTGGAAACCACTTCAGCAGATCTGTGTGTGCTGCAGGAGGCTGCGAAGTGGCTGAAGTGTATGGTGGCAGTACTCTTACTGCTCCCCTTTCCTTGGGACACCTTGCCTCTCAAATAGGACAGGAGACTTGACGAGTGGACTGTACCAGCTACTCTCTGTGTTGCTGTGAGAGAACATCTAAAGTCAAGCAACTTAAGGGAGAAAGGGAGATTTATTCAGCTTATGGTTCCAGAGGGGAGATACAATCTTTCATGGTGGAAAAGGCATGGCTGGTGGCAGAAGCCGGAGGAGGCCTAGGTCACGTCCATTCAGGAGGCTGAGCACTGCTAGTCTGCCTGCTGCAGGAGCACCCTTTCTCAGAAGTATGGTAGGATTAACCAACTTCAAAACCCACCCCCTGCGACTGCCTTCTTCCCTCAGGGCTCCACTCCTGAAGGTGCCATGACCTTCCCAAACACATTTCAAACCATGACATGGCCAAGTTAAGGACACTTTATCAGTCTGGGAATTAAGTAAAAGAATAACTTTCCTTATAATGGAAAATACACAGAAGCTGGCATCCCCCTGCAATTCCTATCAGTGTAGATGAATCCTCGCTCTAGGTCAAGCTATTGGTGCCCGCTTAAGATAGACTTGCCTGAGTTGGCGTCACATACTTGGATTCAAATACCCATCCCTGCTCAAGACTTTAGCTTTCTGAACACCATTTGTCAAATGGGACAGATAAGAGGAACTTGTCAAAGGGTAGGTGTAAATTAAATGAGCAATTGCATGCAAAGGTCTTAGCACATGGCTTCCAGCAAAGCCCATGGCAGCTAGGATCTCAGGTCTTCACTGTTGTGTTCAAAAGGACAACTCTGTTCCCAGGAATGATTGACAGCATCATTAATAGTTGACAGATAAAATCTACATTTTCATGATTTAAAGTGATGATAGATGAGTCACTAATCCACCATTGGACCTTTTCTTGGCCCTAGGAAAAGGAAGTGCTGGTATTTCCTTCACTGGCTCAGAGATGCCCCTCTTTGGCAATATATTCAGTCCTAAGAAGACGCCTCCTCGGAAGTCTGCGTCTCTCTCCAACCTACATTCTGTGAGTGTGGGGACCGGGTGCTCTGGGGTGCAGTGGGGCCAGAAGCCTCATGTGGTCTCGGGTTGGACAGGCAGCTCTGAGGGGAACCTTTCACTTCCTGCTGTTGTTGCTAAGCGTTGTGAACTCCTGTGCGATTTATCATCAGAGCTTGTTCAAGAACCTGCCGAGGACAGCCCACCTCAGCAGGCTGGCCCTGAGCAGTGTTGTCTAGTTTTGTTTTAGTCCCAAGACTTGGCTAAGAATTAATCAGACCCATGTCGCAGCATCAAAGGAGTCTCCGAGGGTGATGATTTGTCACCGTTAAGTGGCATTCAAAAGGATGATACAGGTCAAAGGGATGTTCTAGAACATTTTAGGAGCAAAAATAGCGGCTTTGTAATCAACGACTCTGCACAGCTCACTGAGCACAGAACTGAACAATTAGAAAAGACCATAACACAAAGCCACAGCCGACCCTGAGGCGTCGCTTCCTTCTTCCACACACAGACACTCAGGCCCCACAGACACGGTCCCCTCATCTTTTCTGCGGAGGTCTTCTGAGCATCTGTCACTAGATAGTGAGTCCTTCGTCCCTCCCCAGTCCTGCCCGTCGTGATCCTGCCTGGCTGGTTTCTCCGTCCTTTACCTGGAGCCGGTCGTGCAGATTAGCCAGCACTTCGGAGGGTGCAGCCACGAGGCTCAGGCAGAGGGTAACCCCCGTTTTAGGGTCTCCGAGCCCACTGTCTCCTGTTCTCAGTTAAAAATCACGGTGGTTTAGAGGAAGGGGGAGGGGAGGACACAACTCAGCGGGTAAGGTGTCTGCCCCCAGACCCGGCTGATCCCTGGAAGCCACATGGTGGAAGGAGAGAGTTGTTCTCTGACTTTCACCCTGTGCCGTGCATTCTGTCTCTCAAATGAATAAATAATAAAGTATTTTTAAAGATCACAGTGGGAAGCAGACGTTCTGGCCTCCCAGTTTCCCACACCACAGCCCCGAGCCTCCCTCCAGGTCAGCCGGGCACCCCTGGCCGAACCACAGGGAGTCCCGTGGCAGCAGCGAGCTTGCACCACGCCCGGCTGTGTCACTTGAAGCCAGCCCCCTGCAGCTTCACCGGCTCGCGAGCACTTGCAAGTTGTGACAGGAGAAAGAAAGAAAAAAACCACAGAGCATGGGGAGCCGCGGGCTCTGGGAGCACCTCGCGATAGAGGCCCAGCTCTGGAGGGTGGGGGGCGCCCCTCACGGCCCTGCCTTTTGCTCCAGCCACTCAGACGTCACACTGTGCCTCCTCTGCATCTTGCTCTGCACCCAGAGTCTTATTCCTGTTGGTCAATTCAAGGGCAGGTACCTGGCAGTTGACGGCCAGGCCGTCTCCAGGTGCCGGGATAATGTGGACTAAAGAGGAACTGGGAGAAGGCGCAGGGGCTAAGCCTTTCCTCTGGGAAAGACCTGAGTTCAGATCCCAGATCTCATGTAAAAACTCCAGGTGGGAATGACAACAACCTGTACTTCCAGGGCCGATCCTGGGAAAGCCCAGAGCGAAGCAAGAAGGAGGGAGAGCAATCCAGACGATTCCCAGTGTCTCTCTCTCTCTCTCTCTCACACACACACACACACACACACAGGAAAAAAACAACACCCAGAGGGCGGGGCCTGGCCGAGCAGGCTGTAAGCGACCCGAGCAGAGTCAGGAGGACGGCAAGCTCAAGGCCTCACTGGGTAACCCAACAAGACTCTCTTGAAATTGAAAGCATTTTCTTGTGAGTGGGGGAGTCTGAGAGGTGGGAGGCGGCTCAGTCGGTAAAGTGGAATGTGGAGCGGTCCGCCACGGTGCCAGTGAGGTCTACCCTCTTTCCCCTCTCCTGCGTTAGGTCCGCTCTTCTGACGCTCTTTCTCGTGACGCTAAGCTCTGGTTTTCCTGGCCTCCAGGCTCAGCGCTAGTAAAACTCATATTTCTAGGTCTCAAAAAATGTACAGTAGTGGGGGAGAGGGAATGAATGAGAACCAAGTATGATGATATATATTTTTTAAAAAGTACGGGGCCAGCAAGATGGCTCACCGAGTAAAACCACTTGCCACCAGGTCTGAAGACCTGGGCTCTATTTGTGGACCCACGTGGTGGAAGGAGAGGACCACCTTCTTCAAGTTGCCCTCTTACCTCCACACATGCTGTAGCACGCACATCACCCCACACAAGATTAGAAACTGATAATAAAAACATATTTTAAAAGGTACAGTGAGATTCCTTAACCATTAGGTGTCTGGATGTAACAAATTCAGCTTGCAAATCACACCACATGTAGTTTTTCTGGAAAAACCATAAAACAGCATTTCTTTTCTCTTATCAATTGCGTGTGTGTGTGTGCGCATGTGTGTGTGTATGTGCATGTGTCCATGTGCAGAGGCCAGAGGTTGTCAGGTGACCAGTATGTCTTCTCTTCCTCCCTCACGGCAGGATCTGTCATTGATCCTAGAGCTAGGAGGCAGGCAGCAAGCCCGAGCAATCCTCCTGTCTCCACTTCTGCTCCTGGAGTTACGAGTGTGTGTGTGTGTGTGTGTGTGTGTGTGTGTGGCGCCACACTTGGCTTTCTATGTGAGTTCTAGTGATTTGAATTCAGATCTTAATAATTGCACAGCTAGTTCTTTACCCACTTTTTCTCCAGGGCTCTAGTTTAAGTTTTGATTATATATAATGTGTTCTTTTCACCTTCTAAAGTTATTATTCTTTTGGCTGTGTTTTTAAAGATTCTTTGACAGTTTCACATGTGAATGCACAAGCATGATGAGTACTGGCCAGTGGACGGAACCTTGTTCTGTTGGGTCTGGTGAGTGGAAAAATGTGAGATGCGAGCTTGCGTTCTGCGGCTCCCTGAAACCAGGATGGTTTCTTGCCCACAGCTGGACCGTTCAACGCGGGAGGTGGAGCTGGGCCTTGACTATGGAACCCCCACCATGAACCTGGCCTGGGCAGAACCTGAAGTTTGAAAATGGCCAGTGGATTGCAGGTGGGCGGCACTTCCTGCTGTCATAGCAACAGGATGCTCGGGGAAGGCCTCCTTCAAGCCCTGCTCTGTCCCCCTGCAGACACGGGCGTCAGCGGGGGTGTAGACCGGAGGGAAACCCAGCGTCTTCGCAAGCGGAACCAGCAGCTGGAAGAAGAGAACAATCTCTTGCGGCTGAAAGTGGACATTCTGCTGGACATGGTGAGGATGGCCGTGGGGAAGGGACACGTAGGTTCCCCTGTGGGGAGGCCCCCACCATGAGTCACGCCATCGAGCCGAGTGATGCCTCCCGGCGCCGCCTGGCCCAGGTACATCGCCATGCAAGGCACACATGAAAGTCACCCTCGCCATGGAGGTCTGCAGTGGGCATGTGAGACATGTCACCATGCCCTGGGGTGGGGCTCCCAGTTAGGGTCAGCTGTCGGCAGAGGAGAAGGAAGTCCGTGCAGGCAGGAGAGCCACTCGGAAGAGGAGTGTGATTTGAATCTGAAACGTACGGCAGGAATGGAGGTCAGCGTGAGAGATCCCAGCAGCAGTGAGTCTGTTCATGGTGTGGAGGTGCCCCCACCAACCAGGCATAAATCAGTACCCAGCACAGCTGTGCCATGGGCACATGTGGCTCATTGACAGTAATACAGACCCAGTGACCTGCTGGGCCCGGAGTGCACATGGTCGGGGCTCACGCGTGCGTCAGGCTCACCCGTGCCCGGGCTCACCTGTTCCCCAGGGCTCGGAGGCAGGGAGCAGTTCCTGCTCTGGTTCCAGCGGGTGCTGAGCAGCCCAGGCCACCGCGGTGCTCCGCTGGCTGCACTGGGACGTCACCTCCAGCAACAGTGGAGGCGCCTGGAGTCAGCGCACCTGCTCGGAAGCTGAGCTCTCAGGTCACGGGAGGGCACTGGCCACCCGCTCTGTCCCCTCCCCAGTGTCTCCCCGCCTCTATTGTAAAACCCTTCAGGGCCCCTTTCCCCTTTTTCCAGAGCACCATTCCCAGAGTCCAGAGAACTGCAGCTCTGAGGACTTTAAGCTTGGCTCCCTTAGCCTTAGTCTCACTGTGTGTCACGCCCGTGTTCTGTGGCTGGCTGCCACATGCAGAGGCAATCCAGCTGCGGACAGTACGGGATGCATGATCTTCAAACACCTGCTCCTGGCACCCACGGTGTCAGTTTTTGTCCCATCACGAAGGGTCTCTTTTAGCAGCATTGGGCAGCAGCGTGATGGGCATGCTGGGTGTTTCCTTGGGCAACGGCCCTGCCAGACTGCGGCACAGCCTCTTCTCTCCTGACAGTCTGTCTTTGTTTCCAGCTCTCAGAGACCATGGCTGAGTCCAACATTAAGGACAAGGAGCTGGACGAGCTGAAGACCGTCAGCCGGAGGAGGAAGTGAAAACCATGGCAGTCTCACTGGCGGGGAGCACGTGGCAGAGCCCTTGGATTTCACTCGCCCTGGGGAAGCACCGACAGGCACTGGCACCCTCAGACTGGCGATAGGGGGGTGATGGATGGAGAAAGCCAAGGTACCAGGTCAGGGCAGTGGCTGGAGGCCCACTAGGCACACCACTCAGGATGCCAGACTAAAGCAGACCCCAGGGAGGCAGGGGATCCGGCAAGCCTTGGGTGCTTTCCACTCGGCGCATGTCACACGTGTCTGTCCCCATGGACAGTTCGTTGGGAGGAAGAGCTGGACTTCACAGTGTCACTCCTGAGCACTGGGGTTTGGGGAATGGCACCAGTTCCACCGAGCCCTATATTTGGGGGTGGGCCGTAGGAAGCTATCTAGGTTTTCTGCTACCCCCCCCAGCTGCTCTCTTCTGCTTTTAATGAATATCCCCCCCAAGTCCATAGCCTCTTCTGGCGCAGCCGCCCAGCTGCGTGCACAGTCCATGTTCCGTGTTACTTTCCTGTTTATGCTGCTTCTTAAATTAAATGCTATTAAATGATTGGTGTACTTGGGGGGAGCAAAAAGAACAACACAGACTCCTCACGAAGTAAGCGGAGCCCCGAGTCCAGGCTTCCCTTGCTGTGCCCAAAGAGGATTTTCAGGGGCGGGGCCACTGCCCGGAAGAGTTGTCTCCCCGTGTTTATCTCCCGCACCGTCCTGCCTGAGAGCACTGATACGGCCCAGACCTGGCGGGGACTGTGGACACCGTGGAATTGGTGCCTGAGTCAGAGTGACCCAGTGGCCAGGGATCCCTCAGAAGACTCGGGCTTTGCACCCACCATGGGCTGCTTCTGGGACAAGCATTTCTGCCCGACAAGCTGGCACTGGGCTCAGTCCTTTGCAGTTGCCCCGCCCCTCCCACAACACTATTGAGTCCCACGTTGCACATCTGAAACAGCTTTCAGAGAACACAGGGGAAGTGCTGAAGCCCTCGGTGACAGGGGGATCTCCCCCCCCCTTTGCTGGCGGATGGACACAAGAAGAATATAATGGGGCGCCAGCCGGTAACCAGCCAGCCACCCTGATGAGGAAGTCCGGGCTAATAGTACCTTGTCGGATCCAGATGCACGCAGAGAAGTGGGCTGGCTGTGGCGGGCGGCCTGTCCGACCAGCACTCTCGCGGGATGTCAGTTTCTAGCCCTCATGTTTCTTATGCCATTTTCCAGATGGTGACAGCCAAAAAGAGGGAGGCAGGCCTGGAACTCTGGGACTTGTGTGGGGTACACGGGAATGTCACGATCACATGGGCTCATCGCCACCAGCACCTCTGGTGCCGTGGTGGCGGGAGGGGCTGGAGTCTGGGTCCCTGAACATCCTGTGGACAGCAGGGAGGGTGGGGGGGCTGGGGGGGCTCTCATTAAGTTCTAGGAATCCACCCCTAAGAACTCTCAGCCTTCAAGAGTCGCCTGCTTTCCTGCCCATCCCCGCCTTCCAGTGCCCACTCTGGACTGTACTCGGTCCCCACCCTCTCTGGATCATAGTGAGAACCCAGCCGTGGTGGTTGCCGTATAGCAAGATCCCAACGTTTTCTATCTCTAGGTAATTTTATAATTCCTGGAAGTTCTTTTTGTCTTAAAGGTGCTGCTCTGTTTTCAGAAGCTGTGCACTGTTGCTGGCTGTGATGTCACAAGAAGGGAATCTCTATACATGGGAGTAGGAGGTAGGAGTTCAAGGCCAGCCTGGGCTACCACAGCGAGACCTTGCTGCCAAAAGCAGAGAGGGAGGGAAAGTATTGCAGTCAAATCAAATAAACTTCTATTTCTCAAGTCTTTTTTTTTAATTTTTATTTATTATTTATTCAATTGTGCATGTATGTGTGTGTATGCATGTGTGTGTATGCATGTGTGTGTATGCATGTGTATGTATGCATGCGTGTGTATGCATGCGTGTGTATGCATGTGTGTGTGTGTAGAACCACGGGTGAATACGGGAACCACCATGGCCACCTCCACCTCCTCCTTGTTTACTCTGCCCCCGGATTCACAGGCTCCGCCCTACCAGGACCAGAAGCGCAGGCCCCCCCCCCTTCCGCCAAGCGTCTATACGTGGGGTCTAGGATCCAAACTCAGGACCTTCCGCCTGCAAGACAGAGGCTTAACCCCTGAGCCACCTCTCCAGCCCCTATTTCTCAAGTCTTAAAAAAAGTCCAGCACATGCAGTTCCTACGATGAGTGGGGTTGCATTCTCATATTTTCAAAGGTGTCCTTTAAATTACCCTAATGCATTAATAATGTGGGACGGCCTATAAAAGGAGCATTTACATCATATATACGCAAAAAAATTTGAATAAGATTTAACCTGGGAGAAGATGTGGAATGTAAAGAACGTTTCCAACCCTTCCCTTTCCTGTTCTTGGCTAGCAGGCGGCGTTTGTGGACTTTCAGTGCCCAGACACTTCTGCAAAGACAGTCAACGTGCCTAAACCCCCAAGGACTATGTGCAAGAAGTGTGGCAAGCACAGCCACACAAAGTGACCCAATACAAGGGCAAGAATTCCCTGTGTGCCCAAGGAAAGCGGAGCTACGATTGGAAGCAGAGGGCTGTGGTGGGCAGACAAAGCCAATTTTCCAAAAGAAGCCAAAACCATGAAGATGGAGCTGAGATTTGATGTCTTGAGCCCAAGTGCAGATGGAAGAGGACCCTGGCCATTCAGAGATGCGAGCATTTGGAGTTAGGAGGAGACAAGAAGAGAAAGGGTCGACCCAGTTCTAGAACTGTTTTTTTTTTTTTTGCCTGAGGGAAAGATGTTGCAGCAGTAGAAAAATTACCTGCTGTAAAATAAAACTAGTCACACTCAGAAAAAAAAAAAGTTTCCATTTACCGCGTGAAAGTATATGAGACAGTTCTTTGTAGGGCAATTACACTAGTAAATTTTTAAAGTCAAAATTTTGGTCTTACAAGCCCACTTCTAGACATCTAGCTTCGAGAAATTCTTGCAGCCGCCCCCTGTGCTGCTGCCATTTCTCTTTCTAAAAATGCCGGTAACCCTTCGCCGGGTGTCAATACACACGCGGGGCTAACACCTGTATGTAATGCTTTCCCAAGACACACCCCTCCAGAGGATGAAAGCCGTCTGTCTTGACCCCCAGAAAGATTGCTATGATACAGGGTTCACAGCCCGGCCCAAATGCACCGCGCAGAACGGCTGCGAAGCGCGGGTCGGGCTCTCCCCACCTCCGGGTTAGCGGAGGGCCGATGCCCGCGCGGGAAGCCGCGGGCCACGGACGAGCCAGAGGACCCGCCGGCCGCAGGGTGGCGCTGTCTTCCCGGCCGCGAGCCTCACTGCCGGAAGTGCGCTCTGGCCGTCGACCGCAGGCGCTCGGCTGCTCCCTTCCGCTTCCGGTGTCCCCTACAGCCATGGCCGCCGCCGTCGCCGCTGCCGGCGCTGGGGAGCCTCTGTCCCCCGACGAGTTGCTCCCGAAAGCCGACGCAGAGAAGACCGAGGAAGAACTGGAAGAGGACGATGACGACGAGGTAGCGGGGCCTCGCGGGGTGCGCGGCAGGCGCAGACCGCCCGGGGGCGTGGGCTCCGCGTGCCGCGGGAGCTCGGGGAGGCGGCTGCTCCGGGAGGCGGGGCTGGGGGCTCCCGTGGGCCCGGGGTGCTCGGGGTGCGGGGCTCGGCGCGCCGCGCGCCGCCACGAGGCCGGGGGCCGCGACTGCTTCGCTCACGATCCCGCCTCCTCCACCGCAGTTAGATGAGACGCTGTCGGAGAGGCTGTGGGGGCTGACGGAGATGTTCCCCGAGAGGATCAGGTCTGCGGCGGGAACCACCTTCGATATTTCCCTCTTTGTGGCCCAGAAGATGTACAGGTGAGGGCCGAGGGCCGAGCGCTGGGCGCGCCGCGACGGCTGTGCTGCGGGAGGACGCGGGCTCGCGAGCAGCGGCCCGAGCCAGTGACCTTGGAGACCTTGTGCTGGCCTTTCCGTGGCCGCTTCGTCCTCTAAAAAGTGGGAATTCTCGCCTGACAGGGGCCCTAGGGGATCATTTTGGGTCGTCTACGTAGATGACTGCAGGAGCAGCTGTCCTAGGCCCCACTGCTCCTGCTTCAGTAGGAGTGTGGTGCAAGGAGAGGGGAGAAACTTGTTCCTGGCTGCCAGTTTGGTTTGCATCTCTCCACGCTCACCCTCCCGCTGCAGATTCTCCAGGGCAGCGTTGTGGATCGGGACCACGTCCTTTATGATCCTGGTTCTTCCTGTTGTCTTTGAGACCGAGAAGCTGCAGATGGAGCAGCAGCAGCAGCTGCAGCAGCGGCAGGTAAGCGCCGGTCTGCACATTACTTGTTCCACCAGCAGCGCCTGGTTAGATTGGCAGCCACCCCGTGGGTTCAGCCACCCTGTGGGTTGGGGGTTGGGATTAGACCTGTGCTTTCAGCACATAAGAATTCAGTGTTGTTTGTATTCTTGGCTGTTTGTGTGGTGGAAATGAGACCTCTAGACATCTGCAGGGTCTTACACCGATCTTTCTTTTCCAGATACTTTTAGGACCTAACACAGGGCTATCAGGAGGAATGCCAGGAGCTCTGCCTTCACTTCCTGGAAAGATCTAGATTGTTTCCACTATATTTTAAGCTGTTTTGGTGGAAGAACTTTGGAAAATTCAGTTGTGTTTAAACTGCTGATTATCTGGATTTTTTTTTTTTTTTAACTTTGGCACATTGATCTAGTTAAACTTGGTGTGGGGAGCACTCTACCCTTATTGTCTTATGGGCAGATTCCCAATTTGCAAGTGTGCCCTTGATACTATCCTTACTTTTTCTTCTGTCCGCACTCATACCAGAGTGCAGCTGAGTGGACGGTTATTCCGGCTCTGGCCTGCCCTAGCCTGCGTAGTGAGTGAATTGCTCCTAACTTGAAGTTCTCACTGTCCCATTGTGGAATAAAACATTAATGCCAGTGGGTGGAAGCTAGCACCCATGACCATTAACAATTTTTTTTTAAAGAATGGAACATCAGGGAGACATACAAACAATCTGAAACTGACAAAATGTATTAGAGCTGTAGCACAGAAAAACATGCCAGGAGACCCTGTGCTGGAAAGCAAAGAAGCGAGCCGGCTGTAGCTTCAGCCAAACGGGATGATAGGACTGGACAGCAGGAGCTCAGTTCCTCTGTCCAGTTCTGGCTGTGTGAGACCTGCATGTATGTAAAAAAAGTCAGTGTTCACTTTTTGTATTTAAATATTAAAAGGATTCCAGCTGAATTGTCAGTGCTGTTTATAAGTACTTTGAAGTCATTTAGACCATTTCAGAAGGCCAAAGCATTGCCTGTCTGGATTTCTCTCTGCCTACACCAACACTTCATCAAAACACCAACCATCTCACAATCTTCAGTAATCAACTTTCAAAAAATGAATAAAAAATTTATCCTTGGCCAAGAATAGCACTTACTGACATGAATTCAAGTTACCACTTTCGGACCCACCCACTTACCTAAAGCAAAGACAATCTGTGTCAACCATGAAAATGTACTCTGTTTACTTCTAATCTCAGGAGTGACAGGAAGGTTTGCAAATAGATCTTGTGATCTTGGGTTTTCTTGGATTTTTTTTATTTGGCAGAGTTTCACTGTGGAACCCAGATTGGCCTTGACCCCATTCCTGCTGGTCATGCATTTCCACACCCAGTAAAACTTAGCTTTTATGTGATTGCTGATAGAAGCCACTGATGGTTGAATCCAACTGCAGCCCTGTCTTTGAACTTCAAAGCTTTTCCGTTTTGTTGGGTCTGAAACTTCCTATTGTTTATTAGAACATTACTGTGTAACAGAAGGTGGTATTAGTCCTGTGGGTTAATTTGCACAGGACTTGCAACTGGAGAACCTGTGTTCAGACCCAGCCAGACCTCACCGGACGGGCCACGTACTGCCTGCCACTGGCCCAGAACTTTCTGTTTAGAGAAAATGCTAAACAGTCAGCAGGGTACAAACTTGTGCTTAATACTTGGTTCTTCAGGGTGTGAAACCTCTTGTAAGTTACTGGAAACTTAAAGTGCCCCAGGGACAGACACCTTGCTTCTGGGGCAAAGGTAGCAGTGTATAGCCCAGGCTGACTTGCATCAGTGATAACTGCCTCAGCCCCCACAATTGTGGTCCTTGTCACTTTTATGAACCCTGCTTTGGTGAGTATTTTTTTAGGTGAAAAGTCTTTATCAGAACATAATATCCTTCTCTGGGGCTGGAGAGGTGGCTCAGGGGTTAAGCCTCTGCCTTGCAGGCGGAAGGTCCTGAGTTCGGATCCCAGATCCCACGTATAGACGCCAGGGGGAAGCAGGGCGGCCTGTGCTTCTGGTCCTGGTAGGACGGAGCCTGTGAATCCCGGGGCAGAGTAAACAAGGAGGAGGTGGAGGCGTCCATGGTGGTTCCCAAATTCGTCCGTGGTTCTACACACACGCACACGTGCACATACATACGCACACACACAATAAAAAAATTTTAAGAACATAATATCCTTCTCTAAGCTACAACTTAATGGTAATGAATCCTTTTTAAAGCAGAATCCCAATTAAGTTTTTCACATAATAAATTTAGGTAACAAGGAAATGGACGTTCAGAGTTTTCCATTTTAATATTTGGTTAAACAAAATACATCTTTTGTAAACAAACCCAGCACAAGGCCAACAGAAAAAGGAAACAAAAGCAAGAAAAACGAAGCCTAGGGTTGCCCCCTTGATGGGCATCAGGGTCAGGCCTGCCCTTCCTTATAGGA
The DNA here is from genome assembly GCA_023101885.1 of Typhlomys cinereus. Classification (NCBI taxonomy): domain Eukaryota; kingdom Metazoa; phylum Chordata; class Mammalia; order Rodentia; family Platacanthomyidae; genus Typhlomys; species Typhlomys cinereus. The sequence goes on from JALPQD010000215.1 coordinate 2,812,370, forward strand.
AGTGGGCATTTTTTGCCCTTGGGCATCACCATGGGTCCCTGTTCCTAAGCACCAGAGTCGGACATGAACAAAACCAGCCCTGAAATGTTTTAAGCATTGTTGTACAGCCCACTGGCTCAGACTCGGCGTGCACAGGGCTGGCTCCTCTGAAGTGCCATTTGCACAGGCCCGGGCAGAGCTTGGAGAAGAGTTTCCTATTCTGGAAAATGGCTTTCTATCACCCACAGTGCCAATGGACCCAAGGTCCCACTTGCGACAATCAGCAGGTTGACTAATTCTGGCTGGTGGTGTTGGAATGTCATTGTGCAGGGGTAGGGCGCCCTGTGGTGCCAAGCAGACCTGGTATAGAAAGTGGTGCAGAAGACCCTGGCCAGCTGCTGAGAGCCCAGCAAGAGCTGCTTAGGGCCTCTGCTACTTGGCATAGAAAACGGCCTTGTTGGATTACGTGTGCAGAAAAAGTGCTGGTGTAAACATGCACTCGTCACAGTGGGGAAAGAGCCCCAGCTCCCCCCATTAAGCTTGTTCAGGATCTCATGCGGCGACCATGGATCCATAAGGGCTGGCCACGACATCCACTTGCCCACCTGCTTTGAGACAACCATGGCCGTTTTGGTGGCGTGCAGTATGGTAATTTTTTCTCCTCATTTCACAAAATTACAAGAGAAAGATGACTTAACAACAGGTAGGGGGTGGCCAACCCTAAGTTTGATAAGGAAACTACACGAGGATGACACACCAGGTCCTCTTGCATTGCACACCTAAGCACCCAACATGAGGATGTGCTGCGCGTCACTCATGGCCTCGGAACTAGGACGTCTGAGAACTCTGGCTGCTCTTGCACCCTACGAAGCTCGCCTGCAAAGCGGACTCCTCACCAAGTCTGTCCCCACAAATGGACTTGGTGTCTAGGAAAGGTGTTTTTGACTTTGCTACAATGGGCCAATGAGGGAAACTTGCCTTTCGCTGTCTGCTACCTCAGAGCCTACTATATCACGTAGTGAAATGGTGAGGACCGAGCTGGAGTGTAAAGTCATCCAGCATGGCTCTGCCACATCCCTTAGGTATCTTTCTCACCCTGGTCTTGCCAGAATATTGTAGGATTACCCACCCACTTGGAATATCAGAGATCTTTTCATTACAACTCCAAAGCTGGCCGCCTTTAAAAATGGCGTAAGAGATGGCATTATGGGTTGTAGGCGTGATCACTCCTGGGGATTTGGAGACGGTTTCCTGAGAGACGCTTATGGGTCCTTTGAGCCAGTCAATCACTGGGCTCTACAGACATTGTGTCCTCAGGCCCACCGGTGCCACAGGAGAAAGAGGCAGCAGCCTTCCCGTGAGCCTGGAGCAGCAGTGACAATTCCAGCAGACCTGTGTCAAGGCCTCATGGGAAGGGAAAATAAGAGCAAGGACCCCCGCCCTCATTCCCCTTCTTTGAATCGTACAAGGGTGTTCAATGGCTTGCCTAAGTGCTCACAGCGCCCACCTGCCTTCCAGCACACCATGCGCCTGGCTCTTGAAACCACACCTGTGCCACTGCACTGGCAAATCAGAAGGGGACCCAGTGAGATGTTTGGGAAGTGGTCAGGACAGACCCACTGCAGAGGCCACAGCACACGGAGGGGCTGGAGGTTGGGTAGGACCACGTCACACGTCAGCCCTCCAACTCTGATGGGCCTCCACCTCTTCTGGTACCACCAGTAGGAGTTCACAGTTTTTTCCTCGCAAATGGCATTTTAGAAATTTCCTATAGAAAAAGGAATAGGCAAAAAAAAGGAAATACTGGTGAGATGGAGTTCCAGTCTGAAGGCCACAACTCCACAATCCTCCCATCACACCCCTGGCACTCCTGGGACACTCTGGATGTGAGTGCTTCTCCAGGGATCCGGGTTTGTCCTTCATCTGCCCTATCAGAATTCCAAGCTCAACTGCTCCATGCATCAACTGCCAGCAGGAGCGGTTCTGGGGGGCAGCACAAGGACTTGAAAGGCTTCTGATTGTTCAAACGGAAGCGAAGCGTCACCATGTCAGGACAGCATCTTGTCTTTCCCTGAACTGGACGTTGCACCACCTCAACTGTCCATGTGGAGAGGTGGCAATGCCAGCCCCACATGGTACTGGCTAGCAAAAGAATGTAAGTCCTCAGTGAGCCTATGATTCCAAGTAAGGCAGGAAGAAGGCCCAAGGATAGGAATTTCCCATCCTTGGTCAAATAATCAAATGGACTCAACTTCCCAGCGCAGCAAAACAGCAGGAATTACCTGAGCTCACTCTCGCCTCCAATCCACTCGGGCGTCTTGAGTTTGGAGTCGAGGTTGTAGTAGGCCCCTCCCACCTCACGCACGCAGATCCAGTGCTGCCTTTTGAGAGGCAGCTTGAGTGGGCCCCAGCTCAGGCTGGAGGGCAGGTTCATGATGAAGCCCATGACATTCGTGAGAGCGATGACCCCGACGTCCCTGCGGAAGAGAGGTGTACCAGGCTCCGAGGCGGCCAGCCTTCCCGTCCCCCCAAGCAAGTCAGGAGTCCTAGCACCAGGCCACTGGACCCTCACCTGCTGTCCACTGAGTCAAGCCTGGTTCTTTGTTTTTGGGGTGTGTGTGTGTGTGTGTGTGTGTGTGTGTATCGAAGAGCAGCATGTGTGACTATGGAGGCCCAAGGCTGACTGGAATCATCCTGAATTGCTTCTACTTCCTTTTTGCTTTGCTCTGGGATTTCCCAGGCTCCGCCTTCTGCAAACAGATCACCACCATTTTTCGTCTAGTGTTTTACGTTTTAGGTTCTTCTGCTTGCAAGGCAGTCTTCACCCCTGAGCCCTCTCTTTAGCATGAGCCCAGAGCTCTTTACCTGCGCTTGTCCCACCAAACAGCCTCATAGCCTTTGGTCTGAAGTGCTGCCATAATGACGTTCACATCGTAGTTTCCATTTCCCAGCATGCTCTTCTTGTGAGGAGTCACCATGGTGTTGGGAGACAACCTGCAAACGTGAAAGGAGCTCAGCCTTGCTGGTGGCGTGCCGGTCCCCCAGCCCCGCACCAACACAAAGCGCTCTAAACAGATGCACCACCTCACTAGTTCCACCTCAGCTCTGCACTCAGGGCTGCTGGGCTGCTGGGCTGTCACGACACTAGACATTTCCTCTTTGGTTACAAAACAATTCAGGAAGGGTGGGACCTATCTGCCTGCCTTTTAGGTCTATTACAGTGCTGGCAAGAACACGAAGAATGTTCCGGTACGATACCAGTCTCCATGAAGCCCACCTCCCGCAGCCTTTTTATGGCTGACCTTCCTGCCTTGACATTAAGCCTTTGACATTGGAAGGTAATAAGCAATATATGAAACTTTAATATGCTTGAGTAGCAACCGATCTTCCTGTTTTTTATAGTTTAAGTGCTCTCTACTTAGAGCTTGTACACTGGGAATCATTAAATACTCAAAGTCGTATAGTGGCCCAAGCAGGTAACATAAACGCATGAGCTGGAGCCAAATGTTAAGTCCATAAAAGTAATGAGTTGTATATTAAACTGGAATGCAGAACCCACCTGAAGGGTTGTGTGCTTGAAAAAAAAATTTTTTTAAACTGCCAAGAATAATTGTCGCGTGCACACACACACACATTTGTACCACACAAACAAAACCCTGCTGTAGCCTTATTTGGCCCACTGAGTTTTCAATCACTTGCTCTGTTTGGCACAGGGCTGTAGTCCAGGCTGGCAATGAACTCAGCCTCTATAGGGTGCTTGAATCACAGGTAGGGGCAACCCCGCCTGTCAAGTACTTTTTCGCAGGTCCCCGCAGCAGTTCCCCTTCTAGACCAGCCTGCATGGAGGACACATCTAATCCTATCGTTCCCAAGGGAGCTTTCAGAGGCTCCTCAGGCAGAGCTGAGACGAAAGGCAGATGTGGTCATTACCTCAGATGGAGCCGAGGTGCGTGCCCAGGAGATGCGTGTGCCACCTCCAGAAGAAAACCTGACTTCAGGTCAGGATGCCAATTCTCAAGTGTTAAGAAAGTGGGGCAGGGAGCATGGAGGACAGAGCTGGCAGGCTCGGGCCGTGTGCACGCCAGGCAAGCACACTGGGCTGTATCACAAGCTCCATTTTTTCAAACATAAAATGCAGCCCCGCATCAGTGAGATGCTGAGCGGGTAAAGTGCCTGCATGTAAACCCTGGGGCTCACCTGGTGGAAGGTTGAAACCCACCTTTCCAAAGCCCTCTGCTGTGTGCCACTGCCTGTGCACATGTGTGTGCATGTATGCACTTGCCCTGCCCCTCCCCCAGTGCAAGGATTTTAAAAACAAGTACAAGGGCCCACCTGCTGCCTCCACAGCAAGCATGGGTTCCTTGCTCTGCGACCAACCTGTGCTGAGCGCCATGACCACGCTCCAATGGTGTCTCGTTTAATCATAAAATAGTCTCCTGCTTCCATTTTAACTAAAAAAAACTCTGATGTTTGGAAACTTGGGGGCAGGGAGAAGCAAAGGCTGCTCTTAAACCCACTGTGCGGCAAGGGTGATCTTGAACTCCTACATCCTACCGTCTCTGCCTACCTGGTGCTGGGCCTCCTAGGCATGTACCGCCATGCCCACTGAAGCTTGCTGACGTAACTGACCATTCATGAGCATTAGCAAGCAATAGAACAGGATCTGTTCTGTGCCTGGGACGAGAGTCAGGCAGGAGGGAGGGCACACTGAGAAGAGGAAAGGCAGAGAGTACCCATCATTTACCAGGGTGAAGACCCTCCTCTGGCCTTGGAAAAGCCGTGGAAAGAAGGCTGTTACCAGCTCTAACAGGTTTTCTTCCAGTCCTGGGGGAGTGTGTGACCAGGACAAGGAAGCTGCAGTGCCAGCACGGCAACCAGGACTGGGATCTACAGTCCTCTAGCTCACGCAGACTCACCCCCAGCCCCATGCTGCTTCCTGAAGGAATCCTGGGGTCCCTAACACGCTGCTCTCCACTTCAGTCTCCAGGAAGGGGCTACAGGAGAGGCTGAAGCCCCCAGGCACGAGTGACACAGATATTTACTCCGACCACTTTCAGGACCAGCGTTGGATCTCTTCCTCTCTCTCATCTTGTTTAAGATTCAGATCTTCCTCGCCTGCTCCTGCTGCCCCTGCCCTACGGCGGCTCTTCGCCTCACGCCCGAGTTGTTCAAACAGAGTCCTCAACCCACTGTCTTGCTTCCAACCTGTCCTTCCACCAGCCCCACTGCCCGCTCCAGTCACGTGCTTCCCTCCCTCCTACAGGGCTCATGGGAAAGCCAGCTGCCTGGTTCGTCCACTCTGAGCCCCGGAGCTGCTCCAACACGGCCACCGTCTCCACTGGACTTGGAACACTTCAGGCACAACAACGCGGCCTCTATCGTCTCACTAAACTTCTGGCCCAAGCCAAACCCCAGTGCTTCCGAGTTCCAGCTCCCATCCTTTCGCCAGCAGAAACCTTCCTGACTCCTGTGAAAACAGGGACTAAGGCCACACACACATCTGAACTCGCATCCAACACCTCAACGCTAATTTACCGAGTTCATGTGCTATGTGTCCAACCAAACGGCAAGTCCCTGAAGCTCCTCAGTGTGCTCTCGGCTCGGCAATGGCGCTTCACACACGCTGTCCACACTGACGAGCACAGCGCGTGCTAAGCGTTTCCATCCCCTTCCGGCGGGAAGCTCATTTGAGTAAGAGCCCCCCACAGTGCACCCAGAGTACTTTTGCGGTACAGATAATTAAATGTCACTAGGTTACCTGCTTCCGTACATTTTATCGTCTAATCCTCCCAACAGTCTTGAGAAACTAAACACGGCGGCCCGTGTGAGGCGACAGTGACTTGCCCGGTCACGCTCCCGGCGATCGACACGGAGCCGACGCTCGCGCCGCCCGCTCTGCTCTGCCACACTCTCCAGGAGCCGCTCAATGCTGCGGCAAGTGTTTCTGAGGTTCAGAACCGCCTTGCTGCTTCCGTGGAACCCTGGGGTGCACGGCAAGCCGTCCCTCGCAGATGGGCTGTAGCAGGTGTCCATGAATGTCCACACCCTGGACAAGTCCTCTCCCCCAACACTGTATGTCTGCGTAGTGGTGACCTGGGATTACTAACGCACACATTTTATTCCAAGCATGAGTCACCCCAGCACTCCACTGAAACCCCACCCTGCTTTTGTATTTCTCCCCCATCTGGCTACAATTCAACTACTTCCTCTCAACCAACAGCTCAGCCATGTTGTCCTCATCCCCAGCACTTAGGCACGCCTGAGAAAGCAGCGTGGGGCTCGGGGTTGACCGCAGTTGGTCGTCCGCTGCTCCTTGAAGGCTGGTGTCTCCGCAGAGCCTCCTCTCCACCGCAGAGCCCCCGGCTCTCCTGCGCCTGGCTCTCTCCTCCAGGCGGCTCCAGTCCAGTCCAGCCTCCCAGTGCCTGGCACACTGCAGGCAGCTAGGCAGTGTTTGTTTTAAAAATTCCATCTCCTCCCTCACCTCTTTACCCCTTTGCTTTTTCCTCTGATTCTTTCACACAGACCCAGTCCACACAGAATCATTCCAGATAAAAATGATCTGTATGGAACTGCATCTCTGCAATCTCTTCTTACTGTTTGCTTTTCCACTGAGGGGGCTCTTCATGCCTTGCTGGCGGGGAACAGAGGCGCTACAGCGCATGTTGCAGGAGTTTTAGAAAGACCCTAGCTCCACATGGGTGCTTGGCTTACTGTGTAGCACCTTCTGTTCAGGAGCAACGCAGCTGAAAGAGTCCTGCTACTGTCCACAAACACCAAGATCACAAGCCAGACCCCCTAGTCCCGGCCCCACTTCCTCACTACAAAGACAACTATGGCGGCTGTTCTGTCGGCCACAGGGGCCTCTTCAGCCCACAGCTGGCACACTGCAGAGGGCCCTGGGGCTAGGAAGCTGGGATCCAGCCCTTCCATCACCAACGTGAACTCTGTGCCATGAGACTCATGTGCAAAAAAGAGAAACCGCAGGGTCTGCACCTCCTACATGGGGTGTGAGAACTGAGGAGCACAAGAGGCCCTCAAATGCCTCTGCACAAAGATCATTAATGTAATCTTGTCACTGTCCCTTGCCAGGTCCAGGACACGACTGTCAGCTTGAGTCTGACTGGATTTAGAAGCCGACGTTTATCTACCAATAAATATTTAGCACATCACATAAAGTGAGTCCAGCTGCTCTGAGATTGTTAGGATACATCCAAAGCACCAAGCATCCTCAGGTGCTTGAGAGAGTAGTGCGAGAGGAAGCCTTCCCTTCCCTAGCTTTAAATTGGCAAATGACCAAATAGAAGAAATACTTATGGTTGCCCGAAAGGAAGCAGTTGAACAGCTTGGTCCTTCTGTCACCTGACTTGGTGAGCTGAGATACCTTTTTACCTCTAGAGCAGTTTCCTGAAGAGTGACCTCTACTTGCAGGTAACGGCCATGAAGTCAATGACACATTTGCCCTGCTGAGACAAGGTGCTACTCCAGTTATTACTGGCGCTGCACAGTAACTGCTCTTACTGCAGTCCTGTGAACACACTCAGCTTGGCGTTAAGACCTGTGGTTCTTGGGGGTACATGGTCTATACCCATGCTATAGCCTCTCAAATCACCTCAAATAGGCTGATTACTAGCTGTAATTTGTATTCCTAAATAACAATAATTTCATCTCCAAATAAAAGGGGTCAAAAAAAAAAGCTCCTCGGAGCTTGCAAACTCTGAGTTGTCTCTGCCTGAGACTGGTAAGCCTCACCCTTTCAGATGGAGAGATCACACGGGCTCAGCGCCAAAGTTGCCTGGGACTGCAGTTGTATGGCTGAAGCAATGGGCAGCAAGGTGAACTTCTAACCATGCGCTGTTAGAAGTATTTGCTTTACACGTGATCTTGCCTAAAGGGCAGAGAAGTCAGGGAGCATTTGTTTTAAGGAGAATCAAAAGGCCACCATTTTTCTTTTGAGGGACAGTGCTGGGGATCGTGCCTCGGGCTCCTGCATGCCGGGTAAGCTCTCTACCACTACACTGTACTGTCAGCCCCTAGAATAAAGGCCATCCAGAATAAAGCAGAAAGGGGATCTGGAGTCAGCTCGAAATCACAGCTTTGCTGTTCAGAAGCTACTTGAGTTCATTACTTGCCCTTTGGGCCCATTTACCTATCAGTAAAACGGGGCGGGTCATGAAGACTATGCATGAAGATCACCAGGGCTTGCACACAGCCTCAAAAAACTAAGCACTAAAAAAAAAAAAAAAAAAAAAAAAAAAAAAACTAAGCACTGTGGGCACATTTTCTTGTGGTACCCACCACATTCCACCCTTAGTAGTGATGACAGACCGTAGATACATCATGTTTCCTTTCTAGACCATAAACTCCTTGGTGCCAGAACTTGAAAAAGAGGCATTTACAGCAGTGGCCACCAGAAGATCTGAAAACCTGAATTCCACCTTGGGACCTCAACGCATATGTTACTCTGGACAAATGAAGGCTTTGTACAGCCCGTATCTTCAGCACAAAGTGGAAGTCACACATGCAGCATGGGCATGCAGGATGCTGGGCAAATCACAGGCTGCAGGGACGACTAAGGCTATTCCCCAGCAAATGATCCATAAACGAAAGTGATCATCTTCCCACTCCAGCAAGCCCTTAGACTTGCTGACGAGCTAATTCCAATACCTGCAGGCTCGAAGGCTTATGTGTCCCCGACGGGACTGCACCACCCACGCGAATTCAGAAATACCAAGAAGTGGGTACCGGGATGCCAAAGAGCCCTACCTCTGGAAAATCTCCTGCAGCGTTTCCCGCGTGAAGGCGTGGCTGTCCTGGAAGACGTTGTTGAGGGCGTGTAGGGCACAGAGTTCCTTGCGCTGCTTCTCATGGTAGATCTGGGGGGGTGCCGCCGGGGGCAGCTCCGGGGATTCGGATTTGGCCTTGTCTCCTTTCCATGGCATGCAACTCATGTTTTTTTTTCAATTTAGGTTTCAGAGAGAGCTGAAAACACTCCACTCTTCCCTCCCGAGGAAGATGGAAGCTTCTCTGTTCCAGATCCTGAGGTTCGCCTTATTCTATCGTGTCCATGATTTATGCTTTGTCACTGAGAAAAAAGGTTGGAACCAAAAAGAAAAAAAAAAAAAAAAAAAAGATCCATCTCTTCTGTCTTCTCGATAGAAAAATAACTTTTGGGTTATTCCTCAAATACTTTCAAAGTGCAGAATTAAAAAGAACACATAAAAAACCGTAAGATTCTGCCCTTTCCCCCCCTGCCCCCCCTCTCAAAGCACCCCGCTTTCCTGCTGCTTTCCTCTCTGCAGACGCCAACTAGGCCTCAGCGCAGGAGGGCCGCAGCGAACCGGTCGCATCGCTCCTTTTCTTCCATTTCCTTCGAATCACGACGCCGCTGACTCAGAAGACAGGCCTAGGCGGTGGGTAAAACGCCCAGTTGCCGCAGCTGGCGAGGGCCGGTCAGCGCGCGATCGCGGGCCTCGCGGGGCGCCGGGGGCGGCGCTCCATGCCCTCGGGCGCGGGGGCAAGGCGGGCAGGGCGGGCACGGCTGCTGGGGGAGCGCGGACGGGTCTCCGCGCCGCTGCCCTGCGGAGCAGACGGCGGCGCTCAGCTCGGGCGGGCCGCCGCGGGGCAGCGGGCGGGCGGGCGGGCCGGGGAAGGGGCGGGCCGGGCCGGCCCCTGCCCGCGGGGAGGTCCGCCGGCCGCAGGCCCGCGAGGGTGGGGCCGGACGTTCGCCTCGCCCTCTGCCGCCCCGGCCCGCCCGGCTCGCCGACCCCGCCCCGAGCTCGCCGCCGTCACGTGAGCCCCCTCCTCCCCGCGCCCGGGTCCTCCCGCGCTCCCGCTCCCAGGCTCCCGGCCCCGCGGACACCGGCCGGCGGCCGCCCCGCTCACCGCCGCGAGCCGCCACCTGGAGCTGCGGGACGCCACCTGGAGCTGCGGGCCGCCACCTGGGCCGCGCGCGCGGGCGGGCGGGACAGACTGAGCCGGGGCGGGCGGGCGCGCGCACCTGAGCCCGACGTCAGCCGCGTTCGCGCGGGGCGCGCTCCAGAAACGCTCCGCGCTGACCCCGCCCCCGATCTGGCGCCGCCCCGCCCACCCTGCGTCACGCGTGGCATCGGCGTGACGTCAGCGGCGCCGGCGGTGGGGTTGCGGCCTTGGCGTCCGCCAAGCGGCCTGAGGCTCTGCGGCTATCCGGCGGGCCGCCCGGAGGCATCGGGGGAAGCCAGTGTCTCCCTCCTCCGCGGCTCCGCCCCCGCCACAAGCCCCGCCTCCGCGCCCGGCCCGCGGCCGCCTGTCCCGGCTCTCCGCCGCCTTTCCTCTCAGGGTAGCGTGTTTTCTCGAACCTGGACTATTCGTGTTGTTTGTCCGTCACTTCGTTCCGCAGATGATTTCTAAACCTTTGCCGCGGGGTCGGGCTCTGTCTTGGTTAGTGAGCCCGACCGCCTCCAACTCTTCAGGGGGACGAAAGCCTTGCCGAATCTCACATTTCAAGCCGAGAGTCTTATTTCAGTTCCTTGTGGTCCTATTTCCTGCTCACTCACACAATCCACTGCCCTTTAAGTCTTGCAAACTTTTTCCTCTTGGCAGCTATCACCTGGCTTTTTTCTCTGGTTTCTCAAGTGTAGCCGCGCACATTAAGGTCTCCTGTGGCTAAATGAAGGCATCGTTATCCACCTTAACAGAATAAATTTGCACTTCCAAGGTCTGTCCCTGCTCTAGCACAACGGTCAGACCATTCAAATCAGCAGTATCCAGTTACATGTCCGAATAATTAGCATGTGGTTGGCAGTTCTCTGTCGCTATGCAAACTACTTTTGAATTATCATAATGTCTTTTTGTAATTTGTAAGCCACCGTGCATCGGTTATACCTACCTAACGAAGGATTTGCTATAGAGGACTTGCTGCACACCAAGACCAACTGTCGTCAGCGCTCATTTGCTGCCATTTATCCTAGTTAGTCTTTCTCGAAATATATATATTAGAAGAGAAAGCTGAAGCCCAAAGAAATTTATTAATTGCTGGGATTCGCTTATAATAGATTCAGGATTTGAATTGAAGCTTACCCGTTTTCAGAGAGGATGGAATTACTTTGTAGGCTTCCTTATTCAAGAATCTGGGCAAAGCGCTGTAATAGAAAGGACATGTTTTTAGTCTGCTCTCCGTGCATTCTGATACAGAACCAGCCTTTCCACTCGTAGAGTGTTAAATGTCAAGCTGGAGAGAGCTCAGTGGGTAAGGCACCTGCTCACAATCCTGGTGACTTGAGTTGGATCCCTGAAAATCCACATGGTGGAAGGAAAACTGATTTCCAAAAGTTGTCCTCTGACCTCCACCAGTGTGCCAATATGCTTTCACTCGCTCTCTGATAAATAAGTCTTAAAGAAGATGCTAAATATCAGTTGAGTTAATAAAAACCAACATCTCTAATTACTCCCCTAGGTGGGTGTAGTCCAATTCATTTCTGATATATGAGATGTCAGATGCCCTCAAAATTCAGGTCTTGGGCCCACTGTTCTCACTCTAGAAGCATTGATACAAATTCAGATCCCATTGCAAGTCTTGAGCTTCCAGAATTTCTGGCCCACCAACTGTGTATATCCACATTCCCATGTCCCCTTCTTTGGTCCAATTAATCTGCTCCAATAGCTCACTAAACTCAAGGAGACACTGTATTTTGCTTTACCAATTTATTATTATTACAAAGGATACAGCTGAGCAGCCAAATGGCAGAGACCAGCAAGGTATGTGGGGAAGGAACATGGAATTTCCCTGACTTCTCTAGAACCCTGTCAAGCTTTCCTCTTTTTTTGGGGGTGGGGGTAGGGACAGGAAGATAGCTCATCCAGTAAGGCACCTGTTCACAAGCCTGCCTACTTACTCAGAAGCCTGGCCACATGAGCTTGATCCCTAGAAATCCACCTCTCTCTCTCATAAATAAACGCATAAATACAATTTTTTTTTAATTTTTTTTTATTTATTCAATTGTGCGTGTGTGCGTATGTATGTGTGCGCGCGTGTGTGTGTCTGTGTGTGTAGAACCACGGACGAATTCGTGAACCACCATGGACGCCTCCCACTTCCTCCGCCCCGGGATTCACAGGCTCCGCCCTACCAGGACCGGAAACACAGGCCGCCCCTGCTTCCGCCCGGCGTCTATACGTGGGATCTGGGATCCGAACTCAGGACCTTCCGCCTGCAAGGCAGAGGCTTAACCCCTGAGCCACCTCTCCAGCCCATAAATACAATTTTTTATAATGCTTAGCATTATAAAAAAGTTTTCAAGTTATGAGAGCTTCATTACAATGGCATACATAATTCAATAAGCAGTCATTGGTGATCAGCTTATCCTTTGGTCCCTCTTTTCTCTCTCCCCAGAGGTTGAAGGATATCAGTGAACTCCAAGTCATTTGTTTAATCTTTCCTTTGTCTTAGGGTAATCATGATCTATCCAGTCGATTTATTGGCATACAAAGAAAAGAAACACAAAATAATTTGTTACCCAGAAGATGCCACTGATTTTAGGAATGATATAGGCTGACTAAAATCAAATACACAATTTGTATTTGGACAGTTATTATAAAAAAAAACAAACAATGCTTTAATCTTTGGCAATGAGCCAGGAAAAAGGACATCAGAATTATTACAGGGCTGAGCATTAGCTCAGTTGGTATAGTACTTACATGAAGTCCTGGGTTTGTGCCCAGCACAGCATACAACCAGTTGGGTGGCTTGTGCCTGTAATCTAGCATTCCAGGGGTAGAGGCCAGACTTCTGATATGGAAGTTAGATCAGAAGTTCGAGGATGCTCAGCTACAGAGAAAGTTTAAAGTCAGTCAGGGTGGCATGAGACCCTCAAAAAAAATCAAGACCACCAAAATTCAATGATTTCTTGTCCCAGGTTCTAAGCAATGCCGCATAAATGAAATTTGATGGTACTCAGTTGAAAGCAGCGAAGATGGGAACAAGATGGACTATCTCAGGGAGATCCCGGAAACTAAAGGATATTTTGAATCCTTTCTCTGACTTGATACATCCTGTGATCCAAATTTTACATCTTGGATACTTTCTTATATATCTTCTCTTTCTTGTTTACTACCTAGGACGAATGGCCAAGATCAACATTATTAGACCTTGGTTAAACCATAGATTCACCTAACAGAAAATCTAGGCTTTTCAGACGTTGTAAACGCGTATTTCATACAAATGGCGTTTTGGATGGGGGCTGCTCTCGAGTGATGGCACTCTGGAAATACAGTCCGTGGGAATCTACCTTCACAGACCCTAGATCTTTGGCTGAACGTTCGCCACAAATGCGGTCGAGTGCTTTTGGCTTGTATTTTTGCTGCCTGCCTGGTTTTTGTTCGCATCATTGATCTATCCACAGAATCCTTGGACAGAGAAGTCTCCCTAAGGTCAGCGTTTTAATTAATTGTTTCGCTTTGGCTGCTATAGTGTTACAACTCTTGGAATACACAGCATCGATTGTACGATTAAATTTTCCGGACGCATGCCAGCACGTCGGGCATCCAGCAACTGTCTCAGTCACTTGTAGTGCGAGGCTCATTTTGCAGTTTACTATTTGGGTGAGCGGCTTGGCAAATGCGCGGGACCTACGGAGGACCAGATTGGATCCCGCCCCTGTCCATCATCGACTGGCTCCAGGCGCGGACTGTTTTTGCAGTATGATTTGGGAGCTGCGCCCCGCCTCTGGAAAGTAGGAGAGTGAGGAGGCCGTGCGGGGAAGCGTTGTATGGGCTCCTGCTCTTATTGGACGAAGGACATGTCAGTCATATTCTGCTTTACTCTCGTTGGTGGGAAGGTCCCAGGCAGGTAGCATGGACACCGCGCTGGCCCCTCCCAAGCGGAGACCAGGGCTCGTGACGTTTCAGACATTTGTTGTTGGGGTTTGGGCCTCGTTAATTATTCATGAGGCACTTGAAACGGCTTCAGCGATTGGCGGCCGAGAGCCCCGGTCGATTATGTCTGAGCTAGAGATAACGCATAAATTATTCCGATGAGCGAGGGGCGGGTCCACGCATAGATTAGTCAAATGAGTCGGGTAAAGAGGGAGGGCGACCGGCTGCGAATTAGCCTAAGTTATTAAAGATGGCGGCGGAGCGGAGTCGCTCCCCGATGGACTCGCCGGTGCCAGCCTCGATGTTCGCCCCCGAGCCCAGCTCGCCGGGGGCAGCCAAGGCGGCGGCGGCCGCGGCCCGACTCCACGGCGGCTTCGACTCGGACTGCAGCGAGGACGGCGAGGCGCTCAACGGCGAGCCGGAGCTGGACCTCACCAGCAAGGTAGGCCCGGGAGGCGGCGGCGGGCGCCGAGGGGACGCGCCGCGGGCCGAGCTGTCCCCGGGACGACGGCGGGCCGCCCCCGTCCGGTCGCTGGGCCGACGGCGACGCGGGAGCGATCGGAGCCGCTCCACCTGCCGCTCTCCGGGACGCGCGGGGACGCGCCTCCCCCCAAGCCCCGCAGCCGCCTGGGCTCCCGCCGCACCGACCCGGCCTCCCGCGCTGCCCACTCCGTCCAGATCGCCGCCCCTCGGCTCCGCCACGTGGAACCGGAGCGCCCGGCGCCAGCGGCGCTCGGTGCGGTCCCTGTCCCCGCGCCGGCCCGCCTTCCCCCTTCCCCACTCGGATTTCTAGGGTCCCTACCCGTGAGGGGACCCACGAATGTTCTCCGGGGGCGTCCGGGAGGGCCGGGGTCCGGGTGGCTGGGCAGGGGGCGGGAGCGCTGGCAGACAGGTGTCCGACGGAGACGCGCGGCCGGCCGCCGCGGCGCGTTCCTGGTGGGTGGAAAGGAAACAGAAAGTAGTCGACTGCACAGCTGGAGAGTGTCCACTTCGCGCGTCCACGGACACGACCCAGAATCTCGCCACCCGGGAGTAGCGTCTCCTCTGGTGTGCGTGGAATAAGGGAAGGCATTGAAGTAATGTCTTCTGGAGCTGTTGAGGTAGGCAGCAGTTAAGGGTTTACCATCTGCTTAGCATTGTGGAATTAAAAATAAAAGGAGGAGCGTTAACTGGTGTTCCGAAGGTGCTTAACACCACTAGAGAAACGAATGTTTGACAGGGCTGGGTTTTCTGCCATTAAAGAGGCTCTGTGACCTTGGGAAAGTTTCTTAACCTCTCAGTTCTCCTACTAATTTGCCTTAAGAAAATACAGGTGTGTTGCAAAAATTAAAAGTGCATGCACGGTAAGACACCCACTGGTACAGTGCGGGTTAGAGGCTCCATCAATATTTGAACTGAGTAACTGGTAATTCCCTGTATGGATCAAAATGCAGCCTCCCTCCCCCTTGTAGGATAGTTATGATGGAAATGTGTACATGTTTGATGTCTATGGCTGTACCACCCCAAACAAGCCAGATCCCTTCTGATCTCAGTAACTAAGACGGTCTGGCCTGGTTACTTCTTGAATGCGAGATTTTTATGGAGTTTCTGTGATTCATATCTCATGGTGAAAACTTGACCCTAAACTGAAAGGAACTTTTCCCACAGCTGAAATAAGCAGTTTTCAACTGTTCTTTCTCTTTCAAGTCTCAGCTGAGCTCCTTTTCACCAAAGTCATCCTATGTGGTGCCTGTAATGTCACCAGGGTGGCTACACTCAGGGAGATAGTCACCAACAATGTGACCTCAGCAACACCCAGGTTACAATTACGTGCTCTGAGGCGTCGACCCAGGAAGTTGTAAGATAGACACTTGGCTGGTACAAGGGCTAGTTGGATGTCAGCACATGATCAGGGTACTGCTGAGACCTGAAAACACAGCAGGAAGTTGGTGCGGAGCTGTGCAGAAGGTGGTACCCGCCTGGCTCAGTTAATAGCCATAGATAGGAACTGTTACTTCATCACACACCCAGGAGAATCCTTATGACTGAAACCAAGAAGCCATATGTTTACAGATACTGATGAACTGAAAAGAAGCTGAACATGTGGAGGAGGGAAAGGGATGGGCGGAATAGATTCAAGTTCAGAAAAAGAAGAGACGCTACCCATTTATACTCCCGTTCCAACCAGATGTGGGGCCCATCTTAGAGCTTCTGACGCCGGAACCGGTTAGGGAACAGTGGCAGTGAGCATAATGCAAGATTTCTCTAGAACTGATTGAGGAAAGAAAACTTTGTAATGACCAATTTATTGATCAGTGACCTTTTGTTTTGTTTTGGTTTGGTTTAGTTTGGTTTGTCCTGGTTTGGTTTTTTGGAGACGAGATCTCGCTTTGTAGCCAGGCTGACGTCAAACTCACAGCCGTGCCTCAGTCTCCCCGGTCAGGTCTTACGTGCGTGAACCTTCAGAGCTGACTTAGATGCTTTGTTAGTAGATGCAGTGGCTGGGGGTACTGTGCGTCTTTCTGGACTGGAAAATCGAGATTCAGACAGGTTAAGTTCCTTATCCAAGGTCACATAGGAGTGGCTGGAGCATGAGGTCTGACGTGCCCTGTGAGGAGCAGTCTCCCCAGTAAGTGGGCGCCACTTTGCTCCTGCAGAAGCTTGCACGGCGGCCGGAGGTACAACGCAGGACAGAATTCTTTTGTTATCGGGGGAGCGCTGGCCTGTGAGCTCTCTGCTCTTGAACGTCCAGATGCACACTGGGGGCAGAATGGCCTGGAGGTCTCAGCGCTGCTCTCACCAGCTACTCCCACGGGGAGCCCCGCCATCTAGGACCTGCCTCTCTCGTGAAGTGGCCGGTGGTTGTGGCTCAGACATCCTCATTTTAGCATAACATCTGGGTCATATAAGACTGTTTTATGAGAGGCAGAGGCCTGAGGGGGCCACACAGCTGTTTTCAGTTAGGGTGCTGTGGGGGTTTGGTCAGGGTCTTTGGTGAGACTGTTGCTCAGCTTGGGCTGTGGTGCTCTCCAGGGAGTGTGGTCCTAAGGCTGTTGGTTTCTCTTCTAGCTGGTTCTAGTGAGCCCTACATCAGAGCAGTATGACAGCCTACTTCGGCAGATGTGGGAGAGGATGGACGAGGGATGCGGAGAGACCATATATGTCATTGGGCAGGGATCAGGTGAGCATAGTTTTCTTTTCATTTGTTTTAAACAACTATTTAGAGCGCACTTCCCCTCTGCCCACTTTCCCGCTCCCATGTCTCAGTACAGTGGTGCTTTAGTATCTGCAGAAGGGTTTGAAGGACAAGGTGCCATCACCTTAGCCATCAGGGATGTTGGGCAGGCACGCCTCCTTTCCCAGCAGTGCTCCAGATGCTCCTCATTTGTACAGCATAGCAGGAAAGGAGGCACCAAGCAAGGACACCTCTTATCTCAGGTAACAGAGCAAGTCCCAGCTCAACGTAGAACTGAGCCTTGCCCTGAGCACTGCAGCTCTTCCCTCCCAAGCCCTGTTTACACCTCATTAGCCGAGAATCTCTGTGGCTTTTCTCCATGTCATCAAGGAAAAGATGCCCAGAATTGTCCTCTTGGATCGGGCTCCCTTGACCTAGGACACGCCGACCACTCATCTGTTTAGCTGTGGAAACAGAAACAGGGTCCTTCTCACCCCACTGGACCCTGTGGTGCATGTAGACCTAGGACCACCCAGGGCGGTCGTCCTCCATTATTCATCGTAGCCAGGCCTCCCATTTCAGAAGAAGGCAGACTTCATGACAGAATCCCAGCTTCTCTCTGGGATTGGTTCCTATCCCCCCATGCCCCCATCACTGCTGGCTTGCACCCTTGGTTTTCAGACTTACTTCCCGTCATCTTCATTTGACACTGTCTTTGCTGAAGTGAGAGCTGAGATGAGCAATTCCAAATTCAGCTTGTACCAATGCTTGTCTCCGCCATCCCTGCTACAAGACCAGGGAGGGGCTGTGTGCCTCACTAAGGAGCGATTCTCTTGCTAAAAAGCAGGTAGTGATTTCTTTGGCTGAGTTTAAGACTAAGGACCACGCCCAGTCATTCTCAGTAGTGCTTGCTTGTGGTCCCAGCCCTCGGAAGGCTGAGGCAGGACCACAAATTCCAAGCCAGTGTAAAATCCCTTCTTTTTTTATTTTTATTTTTATTCAATTGTGCGCATGTGCGTGTATGTATGTATATGTGTGTGTGTGAAACCACAGATGAATTCGGGAACCACCATGGACCGCCTCCATCTCCTCCTTGTTTACTCTGCCCAGGAATTTACAGGCTCCGCCCTACCAGGACCAGAAACGCAGGCCGCCACTGCTTCCACCGGGTGTCTATACATGGGGTCTAGGATGTGAACTCAGGACCTTCTGCCTGCAAGGCATAGGCTTAATCCCTGAGCCACCTCTCCAGCCCCTAAAATCCCTTCTTAAAAATAAAAATAGTAAAATGAGTAGGAATGCAGCTCAGTGGTACAATGTTTCATTGTAACTAACATACAAGACTGGGGAAATCCTTGGTGCTTTTAAAAAAATTAACTACCAGACATATATATTAAGTATCTTCTAAGGCTTGATACTGTTACAATGCTCTTTTGGATACTTAACATTTGCCCTCAATTAGCATGCCCAGATCCTGCACTCCATTCCCAACACTTTGTAACAAAAACAAAACTGGCCCTTTCCCCAAGGAAGAAGGATGGTTCATACACATAGAACCCCAGCTGAAAACAATATCAGAAATGCTACAAGGTGGCAGAAGGAAGAAACGTTTCTAAGTGCCACTGCCTGCCTTCTCCAGCCTCTCTTATCTTTCCTTTTCTCTTGCTGCTACACTTCATAGCTGTGGTTGTTATCACCTAAAAGAAGGCATGGTCAGACAGATAGACAAAGAGTCTGGGAGCCACTCGCTGCCTAGGCTGCACATTCAGAAAAGGCCATTCCACTTGGTGACTAAGAAATCATTGGTGTTCTTTTGCAAACTTGTCAGATCCATGTCTGGCCTGCTTTAAGACAAACCACTCATAGGTCACTTCATGCTTTGTAGAATCTCAGAAACCACATAAAGGTCAATTTTGACAAGCAGTGGGACTAGTCCTTAAAGGCATTTTTTGTGTGTGTGGTGTGTGTCTGTATGTATGGCGTGGTGTGTGTGTGTGTGTGTGTGTGTGTGTGTGTGTGTGTGTGTGGTGTGTGTCTGTATATATGGTGTGTGTGTATGTGTGTGTGTGATGTGTCTGTATGTATGGTGTGTGTGGACTGTGTGTGTGTGTGTGTGTGTGTGTGTGGTGTGGGTGTGTGGTGTGTGTCTGTATATGTGATGTGTGTGTGTGTGTGTGGTGTGTGTCTGTATGTATGGTGTGTGTGTGTGTGTGGTGTGGGTGTGGAGATTGACTCTTTCTGTGTAACTGAGGTTGGCCTTGAATTCATGAACCTGCATCCACCTGAAGAAAAGACTTGGCTTCTTAAGGCCTCTTCCTCTTTTCTTTAATGTGCACTTTACCAGGCCTTAGTAACTCAAAACTAATTAACCCTTTCTTTGGCAAAGGAAAGATGTGAAACACTCATTAGCCCATCTCCCACACATGTCAACAGTAGCCACGCATCATCCTCCAGTGATGACTCCTTCCATCTGAATTCTTTAGAGGTAGAAAGAATTCTGAACTAGTTCAACAAGTTGAGCATCAAACAGGACTAAGCCAAACCCACAGCCCCAGAGGTCAGCTTTAGCCCTAGCTTCTCATTTATCCTTTGTGCTTCACCTATCAGGGTTCTCCCTGGCACCGTGAATGAGACTTGCTCCAGAGAGAGTTTGTATAGATAAAGGGACACTGTTTAAATCAGTTTGTTCTAAAGTCATTGCCGAGAGCGCGTCCTTTACCTGTGTGTGCGTCGTTAAGGATGACGCTTTAGGAGACAAGTCAGCTCCGTTTCCTTGTCTTAGAATGTGGTAATAACAGAACCTCTAGATGGTACCTGGTGGATGTTAAGTGAGAACTCTGGGAACCATCGGGCGTAGGAATGCTGGCATTAGGAGTAGTAATAATCTTCAAGGCTCTCAGGTTAGAGTTGATTTTCATGAGATTTCTTTCACAAAGAACCTTGTTCATGGGCTGGGGGAGATGGCTCAGGGGTTAAGCCTTTGCCTCACAAGCAAAAGGACCTGAGTTCTGATCCACGTAAAAACTCAGAGTGGAAATGGCAGCTGCCTGCGCTTCTGGCCCTGAAAGGTGGAAGCTGGAGCCCGGGACACCCAGAGCAAAGCAACAAGGAGGTAGATCAATTCAGGGCGATTCCAGAAGTAGTCTTGGACCTCCACAGGAACACACACTCAAATCCCCTCTTCTGCACAAACTCACAGACCCACAACCAAGTATGCCAAAAAAAAAAAAAAAAAAAAGCCCAAGAGCCTTATTCGTTTCTTAGATTCTAAGTTATGACTTTTTTTTCCCCACTCATACAAAGTTGATAAGTACCCCATTCCCCTTCCTCCCTCCTCCCTTCCCTGGACCCCCTCCTCCCTTTCCCATTCCTTTCCCTCCCCCCTTTCTCCCAGTGCGCCCCCCCCATTCTTGGAGCATCCTTTAGTGTGCATGTCAAACTTCCCTCTGGGTCCTCCTCTCTGATGAGGTGTAAGGACTCAGTAGCATTGCTTAGAGCAGACTGGAGTACGTGAGCTGGTCTCCTTTGGTATAGGAACACTATTGTGGCTGTTAATCCCCTTGCCTCTAAGGTCCTACTTAGTGCCTGTGATCCTTGCTAGACTTTGGTGGTTCAATGATGTGTTGGTAATTGCTCAGGTTATGCAAAGTCCTATTATGATTACTTCGGCCCTAACTTGTGTGGAGTATTTTGCATATCGTTGCTCCTCCCGATCTTTAGGCTCTTACATTCTTACTGCCCCCTCTTCTGAAAATTTCCCCGAGCTTTAGGATGGGGAGAGATTAGGCTGGCCTGGTTCCAGGTGGCTGATGTAGAGTTTCTGATTTTCTGAATTATGGTTTGTTGATTTTTTTTTTCAGTTTTGCTGCTCCTGCATCCCCCTTGGCTCCATCCTGATGGGTATTGGATGTCACCCCTGGGGCACAGTGTCTCCTTGCTGGAGTGCGCACGTCCCGGGCAGCCGGGCAGGGAAAGGCTAAGTTCCGACTTCTTAAGAGCCAGGTGCTGTATTCAGAGTGCAGGGGCAGAGGTGACATCACAGCTTCGTGGGGGCCTCAGGAAAGGCCATTCAGAGGCGCCTCCGCTTGGGTTGGCCTAATCTTCCAGCAGGAATTTTTCATGTCAGGGAGGTGATGACAAGTGGGTGGAGGACACGCTTGTCACCGAGGCAGCACTGCAGACTGGGTTATTTACTTGGTCGGACATAATCCAGTTGGGCAAGAGAGGAGAGTTGTGAGGTCAGGAGCGGAGGCTGGGCAGGCAGGCAGGTCCAGCCTGGGGGTCCTTGATACCATCCCACAGAGCTTAGGCTTGTAACCCCAACGACTAAGGGAAGCTCTGGGAAGCGGTTGAAGCATGTTGAACAGAAGTTGCTGATGGGAAAGGTACCTGAGCTGGCAGAACAGAAACCTGACTAGGGTCCAGCATGGGTGAGTGTGTGGCCTTTAGTAATTGGACCTCCGACGCTTTCCTCCTTGGCTTTTATCTCTACTCTTAGAGTGAGCAAAGAAAGTAGTGCATGCTAGACAAGGGATATGTGACCACCAGAACCCCCAAGGGACCAGGTGCATTGACGACACCCGTGCCTGTGGAGCAGGAGCCGAATGGACTGCTTTTTCATACACAGCATCAGGGGAGGTTGGGTGGAACTGAGGGGTTCGGCATCAGTGTCAACCTTCCCTTCTCTGACCCAGAAGGGGCCGGAGCTCACTTGCTGTGCATTTAGAAACCTCTGTCCAGCTGCTCTCCTTTGTCATTGTTTTACATTTTCCAAACATTGGAGGACTTGTGGGAAAGCCCACAGGGCATCAGCGAGTAACTGAGATATGATTCCCATACTCAAGATGTGTTTGTGTAGATGGGGAAGGCATGTGTCAAAACACCATTGTGCAAGGCAGGGCATGGCAAATGTAAGGGAGACAGACGCCCGTGAGCCTGTGAGCAGAATGGATAGAATCTTTCCAGGATATATTGATCCAAGATCAAAATCCACAAACAGGGTAGGGCTGGGACGTGCCAGAAGCCAGGGGGTGGTGGGGGGGAGCCTAGCTCACTCACATTGGGAGAAAGCGTCTGTGTGAGACAGCAGATGGGCGTGGAGCAAATTGGGAAACCCCTTAAATGGGGCTGTAGTGCTGTTAATTCTAGAAAGCCATTCAGAGGTTTTGCTGGAGAAGGGACACGTCAGAACTGTGGTTTCTTTAGGAGTTTAAATGTGTGGGTCTGTGTCGGGTGATGAGAGGGGAGCAGAGACTATGTTTGCTAACCAGTAATTCAGTAGACTAAGGGCTGGAATCAGGAAGAGAAAGAAGGGTACCAGAAAGAAGAGCTGGAATCAGCAGGTCAGACCAAGGAAAGTGTTGTGCTCGGGTAAGTGAAGGAAAGTATTCTCAGTAGAATAGGGGTAGTAGGGGGCGGTAAGAGAGACAATCATACAGGAAAAGCTCCACCCTTGGAATTAGTGTCTCCTGTTTATACCATATCCCCTCCCCAGTCCCCAGCTCTGAAGCATCTGGCTTTTGTTAACTATTTCTTTTCCCCTTTTCTTTTCTTTTCTTTTCTTTTCTTTTCTTTTCTTTTCTTTTCTTTCTTTTTTCTTTTCCCTTTTTCTTTTCTGCATTGCCTCCTTCTTTTTCTTTTTTCATTTCTGTTTGTTTGACCTCAAATGTATGCTCCTCCTGCCTTAGCTGCCCAAGTTTGGGGGGGAGGGGGCATCTGCTTTATCAGTGCTGATCACTGGGGACCTCGATTGAGTGTGGAGAACAGACCTCCGCAAGTTCTCGGCTAAGCCATTAGAGGCTCCACGTAGAGCTTGGAGAAGTGTTCATGATCTTCACAGTGAGGACACAGTACAGTTGCCAGGGGGAATTCTGGAGGAAAAAGCAAGGAGCAGGGGAGACAGGGCGAGGACACGTTATCCATGTCTCTAGAGCAGGTAGGATGGTGACCGCGTAGCCTGGTAGGGGCCAAGCGGTAGTTGTGTGGCAATTGCAGTTTCTGTAGAGTGGTCAGTTCAAAGCAAGCAGGAGGTTAAGGGTCAGCAGGCTACTCTTGAATTTCCTGGTGGCCAAAGAAAGCACTGAGGAGATGGCAGCTCGCTCAGGAGTGAACAAGGGAGTTTGGAAGTGCTCAGCTTGCCTGTGGGAAAGTTGAGGTGGAGGAGACGATACAGGGGCAGACTTGGTTGAACAGGTTTCTGGCTGATGAAGGAGAGGCCACCTGCTGAAGGGGCTTCCTGGGAGGAGTCTGGGGCAGGGCCAGGGGCATGCTGGGAACTGGCTTCATGGCACACAAAACACTGGCAGGTTTCTGAAACTGTAGGTTTAGGTGACGAGCGGCGGGTCAGTCTGTCCTTTCCGCCCCTTCCTCATGCCGGGCTCCAACTCCTCTCTCTAGCTGTGGACAGGATCTCACCTGAGCCATGCTAGGTAGAAATCTGTCTCGAAGATAATCCGGAGACCCTCCAACTCCCTCCATCTTCCTGCCCTCATTACTTGCTGGATGAGCTCCCAGCTTCTGGCTTCTCGCTCGCTACCTGGAGATTGCTCCAGCCCACCCGGATCTGACCATGCGCCTCCCCTGCCTGGCCCCCTCACCACGCTGATAGGGGAGGTTCGTCTCAGCTCACGTCTGTCTGCCCTGTCAAGCTCCCATCGCCACAGCCACCTCATGTCCCCGATTCTGCTCCCCACCACCCCGAGCATCTTCCTGCGCACGAACTGCTTTGTTCCTCTGGCACAAGTCTTGTCGGGGGGGCTCATTCCTCTCTGCAGGTACAGTGTGGGGTCGGCACCCCCACAGCTGCGCTGCACTAGCCTGGTCACACCTCCATCCTCCATTCAGTTCTTCAGCCCCCACCTGAGCGCATATTAACTAATTGGCTTCTGAGTCTCACCTGGGGCTGCGGAGCTCAGCACCCAGCATGCGGCTTGGTAAGGAGCCCCAGCGACTCTCGGACGAGTTGTCCAGTGGTGGAAGCGAGGGGCACTGCCATCCGCCATTGGGCCTGAGCTGTTCTCGGGTGAAGGTGCTTTTCTCCAGCGCCCGGGAGGCACATCGGTTGGCGGGCTGTTTGGCAGGACCCCCTCTCTTACTGGTGTCTGGGCTCTCGTCACCAGATGGAACTGAGTACGGGCTGAGCGAAGCAGACATGGAGGCCTCCTATGCCACGGTGAAGAGCATGGCGGAGCAGATAGAGGCCGATGTCATCCTCCTGCGCGAGCGCCAAGAAGCTGGTGGCCGTGTGCGCGACTACCTGGTCCGGAAACGCGTAGGAGACAATGACTTCCTGGAGGTCAGGTGCGGAAGCCTTGGGGTGGCTGCAGCTCCCCAGCTGCATGACTTGGGGGGCTGGAGCTCCCTGAGAGCAGAATGGCGCTTGTGACCCTCCTGTCGCTTTAGATCTTCCTGCTTTTTCTTCTGCCATGGGAAGGACGCTTCGGGTCGCCATCTTCATTTCTGCACTTCCAGCCCCAGCTATTTCACCTGGGAAGTGTGGGCGCTGGCCAGCCGTGCACCCGTGGCCACCTGGAGTCTGCCTTTGGTTTCTCATCAGCTGCTTGAGAAGCTGGGAGCCCAGAGCAGGGGGAAGCTTTGTGCCTCGTGTAGCTTGAGAGCTTTCCCAGTGGTAGATGCCAGGGGAAATAGCATTGAGAGAGCCAGGGTTCCTGACTAACTATTCTGGGGTGTAAATACAGTCCAGAACATTCTCAGTGTGCTCATCCAGGAGTAGGGGAGTCAGGGATGCAAGGGTGCGCCTGGGCTCAGGCACCCCGTTGCTGGGCTTTGAGTTGTCTTCATCCACTAACATGGATGCGTGGGCTCCTGTCCCTGCAGGGTAGCAGTTGTGGGCAACGTGGATGCTGGCAAAAGCACGCTTCTCGGAGTCCTGACGCATGGGGAACTGGACAATGGCCGTGGCTTTGCCCGCCAGAAACTCTTCCGCCACAAACATGAGATTGAATCTGGCAGAACCAGCAGTGTGGGCAACGATATTCTGGGCTTCGACAGTGAAGGCAACGTGGTGAACAAGCCCGACAGCCACGGCGGCAGCCTGGAATGGACAAAGATCTGTGAGAAGTCCACCAAGGTGATCACCTTCATCGACCTGGCTGGCCACGAGAAGTATCTCAAGACCACTGTTTTTGGTATGACCGGTCATTTGCCTGACTTCTGCATGCTCATGGTAAGTGAGGTTCTCTGGGGAGGGGCCTTGGGAGGCCATGGTCTCCCGGGTTCAGATCCTTGCTGCTTTGGTTAAGGATGGCAGGCTAGGTGCCTGTCCTCAGAGCTCTGCCCCAGGGGCGAGCCCTGGGCTCCGTCCTGCACCAGGCTGGAAGGGATCATCCGGGTACAAGCCGAGGTGTCCTTTGCAGACAGACCTGTCTTACAGAAAGGCATGTGAGGGTTTCTCCAGACTGTACCTTTAGGAATGTTTTCTCCAGAGCTTGGGGTACTTCTAGGGGGTGACCTCAGGTGCGTCCTCCCTTTGAGAGTATCAGCCTGGGGGAGACAGAGCCTCTCACATAGGAGGCCGGGCGGCCTGGCAGGAGGGCCCGAGGCGCGGGTCAGCCAGCGCGCAGCCCTTACTGGGAGGCTTCTGTAGGCCCGGCACTGTGCTCATCGGGTGACATAGTTGGTCAAGAGACCTTCCGGAGCTTCTGGTTGGAGCCACCAGGTTTTTGATGCCCATATGGGGCATCCCAGGAAAGGAGGTGAGCTAAAGGCTTGGCTCAGTTGGTTACTGCTGATTACTCATTGCTCAGTGTGCCCTGCTGAGCTGCCTCTCTGGGCAGAGTGGGACATCAAGGCCACGCCCCTCACAGCTTTTCACAGCCCCCACGGGAGAGGGAGGCCACGCCCCTCACAGCTTCACAGCCCCCACGGGAGAGGGAGGCCACGCACGTGCACGAGGAGCTTCTCTGGCACATTCTCCCAGAGCCCTTCCGTTTTCTAGTTCCTCAGCTGCTGCGTTAATAAGTGTGGTAAACACAGGAATCTGTTCCCAGCAAACGTGCTTTAGAACCACAAACACAAGTGCCAGGCCAGCCGTCAGAGGTGGGAGGGAAGCGAGGCCCCTCATCCCCCCCATCACATGAGCTGTCACCGTCCTGTCGAAGCTGCTGGTCACAGCAGTGCAGCTCCTATTTCTCTGAGCGCTCAGCTGAGTAAAAGTCGCTGTGGGAAGCAAGGGTCTCCATGGAGGATCGGCTTGAGTCACTTGCTGTTAAGAGTGTCGTTTTCCTCTCTCGTCATCCTTCGTTAATTAGCATATAATAATTGTACGCTCTGCAAGGTGCAGTGAGGTGTTCACTCCAAGGACGATGCACAGGTCGTGCAGGTATCTAGCATTTCCTCCTGGAAGGGCCGCTGCCGTTGAGCTAGAAGCCCTGTGGCACCTTCCTCTCCGTATCGTGTGTGTGTTTGGAGACTGCTTCCCCTCTTCTGGTTCTTCATAAGATTAAAAACAAACCTTTTTCTGACTGAGCTGTAGTAAGACTAATGGATGGAATTACTCTCCTCCCCCCACCCCCGCTCCCAGTGGAATGTTCTTCCCTGACTTTTAGACCATCATTCATATATTAAAACTTGCATAGCTCAGGGGTTAAGCCTGCCTCACAAGCAGAAGGTCCCGAGTTTGGATCCCAGGTCCACATAAAAACACCAGGCACAGATGGTGGCGGCCTGCACTTCTGGCCCTAGTGGGCAGAGCCTGGGAAATCCCAGAGCGAAGCAAGAAGGAGGTAGAATCGATCAGGATGATTCCTGAAGTCACCCTTGGGCCTCCACAGGGACACACAGTGCCCCCCCCCTCTCACACACACACACAGAATAAATAAATAAATAAAATATATTTTAAAAACTTGTACAGAACTCAGTGGGCTTCCAGATATGCGGCACATGCCTGTAATCCCAGCATTCGGGGGCTAGAAGTGAGGACGATCAGTGTTAGGGCCAGCTTCAACTGCAGAGTGACCTTGAGGCAGTACTGAGCTGCCTGGGACCCTGTTTCAGAAAAAAAGAGCATTGGATGGAGTTTCCTCGTGCCCGTGATCCCAGCGCTTGGGAAGAGGAGCCAGAAGGACCATGACTTTGAGACCTGCCTCAGATGCATAGCAAGAGCCTTTAAGATAGAAAAGTCAGGCTGGAGACACGGCTCAGGGATTAAGACTCTGCCTCGCAAGCCGAAGGTCCTGAGTTCCAATCCCAGGTCCCATGCCAGGTGGAAATGGCTCTGGTGAGCAGAGCCTGGGAAATCCCAGAGCGAAGCAAGAAAGAGGTAGAAACAATCTAGAATGATGATTCCCAAAGTCACACTTGGTCCTCTACAGGGACGCACCGTGCCCCCTGATACACACACACACACACACACACACACACACACACACACACACAGATTAAATAAACTAATTAGTTAAATATTTTTTTTAAAAAGAAAATAAAAAATTAATAAATAAATAATGAAAACGATGGAATGCTTGTTAATGTTCCCCAGCGATACATTTCCAGGAAAAAAAGTATTTAAAATGCACAGAGTAATAGAGCACGGACTTGTCCCACTCCAGATGAAGAGAAGCAAGTGTCGCTTGATGAGAAGGGAGTGGGAAGAAGCAGGTGGCCAGCAGGTCCTCGTACAGACCCCCAGCGCAGTCAGGCCAGCTCAGCAACGGTGGGCTGTGACATCCCTCAAAAGTGTCACAGCGAGGCGTCCTGGAGTGTACGCAGCATTTGATTGCAGCAGCTCTTCTAAGCTTTGTGTTAGCGAGGAGTGTGCTCAAGTGAGGAAAAACAGCAGGTACGGAGGGGCAGCTAGTCAGTCTCCCCCTCTCTTCTCGCTCCCTGCAGAGGCGGCCAGTGCTTGGTTTCTTGTGTGCCTGCCAGGGATGCTCATCCTGGCAGAGGAGCGCGTGCCCGCCCTCTAATTTTAAACATGCCGAAAAGTAAAAGAAATTAAAGAATAGTGTAACAGCTGCCCAGGAGGCCAAGGCGGGAGGAACCAAGTTCAAGGTCAGTCTGGGAAACTGGGTGAGACCCAGCTCAAAATGTAACAGTCGACAGGGGGCCAAGGAGACAGCTCAGGGACAGACCCCTTGTGCAGCTCCTCTTTATGGTAGCGCACTGGGTGCTGCTCAGGGACATGCAGGCTGGGGCTGTAGGTCAGGGGTAGGCTGGGTTCTTGCTCACCGTGCAGGAGGCTCAGGATTCCTTCCCAGCACTACAAAAAAAGAAAAAACAAAACTTTAGAGATTAGTCTCTTCCCTTCCTTCTCGGCTTCCTTCTCTCCCTTCTTCCCTCCCCTTTTTCTTACTTCCTTTGTTCCTTCCCTTCCTTCTCTCCCTCCCTCCCTTTCTTCCTTCCTCTCCCTCCTCGCCTGGCCCTTTCCTTTCTTCCCTTCCTTTCTCCATTCCTTTCCTTCTTCCCGCTCCTCTCCCTATCTCCTTCCCTCTCCCCAGGCTGGTCTCACTTACCGGTTTCTTACTTCAGCCTCTGAGGGCCGGGGTTATAAAACCATACCCCCCAGCTCCATGTGCCTTGACTTATTTAACAGTCTTCACGTTGTGAAAGTATCTTCAGTTACTAGGACAGCGACTGTTGATAGCTGCCGTCGCAGGCGCGTCTATTTCCTGCGTATGCCGGGCCCTCCTGCATGTCCTGTCATCTAAATGCCAAGTAACCTAAAATGGAGAAGGTTCACCCCGTGTCGCAGATGGGTGAGGGTCAAGGTTATTAAATCAAATCCACTTTGAGGAACGTAGACAGTTAACGTTTCCCAGACGTATGAATCTTCGTTTTTGCCTACAAGTCTTCTCTGCTTTCTTATTTGTTTCTGCAGCACTGGGGATTGAACCAGCGGCCTTGGCGTGATAGATAAGCATTCTGCTGCCAAGCTCCATCTCCAGCCCCTTTTTTACTTTTTATTTTGAACCAAGATCTCCCTCCCTGTTTCTCGGGCAGGCCTTGAACTCCTCCCACCTGAGCCTTCTGAGTAGCTGGGTTACAGGCTCTGCCACCAAAGGAGTTGGGGATAATGTCCAGCGTTCTTAGAGTCCTACCCCGCCCAGAGCTCCCCCTTGTCCTAATGTCTCTTTGTGTTGGGCAGGTGGGCAGCAATGCCGGCATCGTGGGGATGACCAAGGAGCACCTGGGCTTGGCATTGGCACTCAACGTGCCTGTCTTTGTGGTCGTCACCAAGATTGACATGTGTCCTGCCAACATCCTTCAAGGTAAGTGAGGCTGAGCTGCCGTGTTCCCCACGGAGTGGTCAGCACTGCCCTTCACGGTGGTCTTCAGCCCAGAAGCCTGTCTGTCCTTGTCTTGCGCTGGACCCTGGCTTGGATTTCCAGTCAGCCCAGAATCTTCTTCTCTTTCTCCACTATTTAGCTCTTGATCTGAGCACAGTCTAGAATTTTCCTCTTTGTTCTTTTATGGTTTTAAGTACAGGATCTGTGAGTCCCTAATCTGGCACCTCTTTGCAGAAGCCCTACACCAGGCATGGGGCGCTCCCATCGACACTGGGGTCCAGCTGCACAAAGGGCTTGATGTTCTTCAACCACATAAGCATCTGCCTGGGCGTCGGGCCTGGGCCTCCAATCACCTGGCTGGGCCCGTTCAGACTGCTCAGTGCCAAGAGATTCTTTTCTCGAACAAAGCACAGCATTCCGCTGCCAGACAAGACCAACATCGTTTGTCCACACAATGCAGACCTTCCGGACGTCCAGCCTTAGAAAAGAGGCTTCCTCTAGGCTCTTTCTGCACCAGCAGCCTGAGCCCACCCGAGCTTTGGTCCTTTTTGCTTCTGCAGGCATCATGGCATCTCACACTGCTCGTCTGTGTGTCTGTCTCCTGCTTGCGCCAGCAGTAAAGGGACCTGCCTTACCTGGAAACCTGGCTAGAGAGAAGGTTGTGTCCCCTAATTCTGTTCCATTTCACCTTTTAAGAAACCCTGAAGCTGTTGCAGCGTCTGCTGAAGTCACCAGGCTGCCGGAAGATCCCTGTCTTGGTGCAGAGCAAAGACGATGTGATTGTTACAGCTTCCAACTTCAGCTCCGAGAGGTAGCGAGGGCCGGGCAGTGGGTGGGGAGCACTGCTTCCAGGCAGGAACCCTGCTAGCTCGTGGGGCCGCAGCGAACAGAGGCCGGGAGCAGTGTACCGACTCAGCAACACACCTCGCCTTGGCGTTCAGAGGCTGCAGGAAACAGGGCTTTCTGAGTGTGGAACCAGCTTTTGAGTTTCCCGCGTTAGTCAGCATTCCCTGGAAAAACAGGACCGGGGAATGGACCTACCTTATAAAGGAGAGTAGGCTGGCTGCCACGGTGGGGGCTGGGTCGCCCAACACTGCACTCCAGAGAGGTGGGGGCCCCGTCCCCACCCATCCTTGAGGCTGGAGGCCTCAGCAGTCCACTTCGGTGCCGAAGACCTGAAGGATCCCGGGAGAGCCGCGGCTCTTCCGTCTGCTGGAAGGCCAGAGAAGCTAGGCCTGATGTCAGTGGCCGCAACTGGGTAGAGGCTTCACCAGCAGGAAGTGGGGCGGGCAAGCACAAGCTTTACATGAGACGGAAGCTGGGAGGCACTGCCCCTTCGGGAGGTCCCCCGCGTGTCCCCAACATGCCCTCCCAGACACGCCCAGAGGTGTGTTCTCGTTGACTCCAGACCCAGTCAAGTTAACAAGGGAGATAAAGGAGCACGTCCCCCCAGCTCTTGATGTAGAGGTGGCATGTATAGGGCATTTAGCCCCCAGCCTGCTGGTGTAAGACAGACACACTGCCACTTTTTTGTGACCAATCTATTAGCATTTTTGACCATTTCTCAAACCTGTCTAGCCGCAGACCATCCTTTCGAGCCGTAACTCTTGGATGTTGGTTCTGCCGGGTCCTCGTTAGACACTGGTTTGAGCACAGGCCCAAGGCCATGTTAGCTTCTGTTCTGAGATCCGCTCTTGGGAATGGTGAACCCTGAACTTCATTAGCTCTCTTGGAGCTGTGGGGCTTTGCCTTCTGATCTGTTAGAGCAGTCTTGTTTCGGGGGGTTCAATAGCACCAGCTGGCCACTAGGGGGAACATTTCAGATACCCCTACTCTAACTCACTGTGAGGGGTGTCAGGAGCGAGTCCTGACCGGAGAGAGGAAGGCGGCCGACCGCCTGAGCACCTCTCTCCGCCTTTCTTCTCCTCCCCTTCCATTAGGATGTGCCCAATATTCCAGATCTCCAACGTCACAGGCGAGAACCTGGACCTGCTGAAAACGTTCCTCAACCTCCTGTCCCCCCGCACCAGCTACAAGGAGGAGGAGCCCGCGGAGTTCCAGATAGACGACACCTATTCTGTCCCAGTCAGTGGCCTTGGGTGGGCTAAGCAGGGCGGGGGGTGGGTGGCATTCTACCCTGGCATCAAGAGTCTGTGGTGGGGATGGACTTAACGAGGCTGGGGTCTTCTCCTTGGCAGGGTGTGGGGACAGTGGTGTCAGGGACCACGCTGAGGGGCCTCATCAAGCTGAATGACACGCTGCTGCTGGGCCCAGACCCCCTGGGTAACTTCCTGTCCATTGCTGTCAAGTCGATCCATCGCAAGCGCATGCCCGTTAAGGAGGTGCGGGGAGGCCAGACGGCCTCCTTTGCACTGAAGAAGGTGAGTGGGGACAGTATGAAGTCTCCCCTCAGTCTCCCCCGTGAGAGCAGGGCTCGTCGCGATCTCCAGTTCTGTGGTTCTGGAAGGCAGGGACCGCGCTGACCTTACAGTCACCGAGCCGGGACTTGTCCAGACCACGACTCACCTCCAGGACCACTGGGCCTCCGGGGCTGGCTGTCCCTCAAGGCCTGAGCGGCCCCTGCACTCCGCAAAGTCAGACAGGAAGCGACGCCGCCGTGCACGGGGCCTCTGTCCTCTTCCCATTCTGTCTCCTGGGGCTTGGGGCGTGTCCCATTTCTGGAGGTCACCTGCCTTTCTACCAGCCAAACGGACCAGGAAAAGTGGGATCTGTGTGCTCACACCGTGGTCAAGCCACGCTCCCCCAGCCCCTCCCTTGCCTGCCTGTGCCCTTGTGGGGCCTCGAAGGTCCAGCAGGTGGACAGTCATTCCCCCGGGAGCAAGTCTCTGCTGACCCTCCCTCCCCCACCGTCGCGCGCTTAGCTGCCTGCACAGCACGGGCCTGTGTCTGCCGGGCTCAGAAGGTGGGGCGAAGGGGTTGGGCTGGTATGCACTCCTAGAGAGACTTATGGGCGTTCAGGTCCAGGGGTGAACGTGGAAGGCACCCTCGCCCCTCTTTCTTTTCAGATCAAGCGCTCGTCCATCCGGAAGGGCATGGTGATGGTTTCCCCACGTCTGAATCCCCAAGCCTCCTGGGAATTTGAGGCTGAGATTCTGGTCCTTCACCATCCCACCACAATTAGCCCGCGCTACCAGGCTATGGGTAGGTGTCCAAGGCCCTCCAGTCCCAGAGGTTCTGCGCTGGTGCCTCCAAAAGGAGCTCCAGCAACCCCGGTCCAGTGGGTCGTGCTTCGGCCGAGGCAGGTCTCCACCCCTAGTTTTACCTGTGAGCTACACTGACGGCTTCTGTGTCCTGGCCTGGCCTCGAGAACCTCACATGCGGTATTTCTGCAGTCACGAGTTCCTTGCGCGTTTCCAGCATGGTAGACCCAGCTGCAGCGAGCGCTGGATGTCATGGGGCACAGGGGCAGGAGGGCCCATGGTGCTGTGCCAGGCGGTGTCGCCAAGGTGCGAAGAACAAAGTCAAGGTGGACAGGAGCTCAAAGTCCTGGAGGACGCACATGGGCCCCGCTGTGTGGGACTGGTGGAGGGAAGATATGGGAAGGAGACAGGGTCAGATCTTGGCGCAGGCCCTACCCAGATGCCCTGACCTCCGGCTCCTTGGCAGTGCACTGTGGGAGCATCAGGCAGACAGCCACCATCCTGAGCATGGATAAAGACTGTCTGCGCACAGGGGACAAGGCCACTGTCCACTTCCGCTTCATTAAGACCCCCGAGTACCTACACATAGACCAGCGGCTCGTGTTCCGGGAAGGGCGCACAAAAGCTGTTGGCACCATCACCAAGGTATGGTTGGGCATCTCACCCCATCCAGTGACTAGGAGCGCCAGACTTGAGAACCCCAAGAGTCTTCCTCCCGTGGTCTCTGCCTTGGCAGAACTGCGCGGTGCGGGATGTGGCTAAGTTTGCTCCCCTCGCATTGTGGATAGTGGCGACCCTGGCGGGAGATGGCGGGAGAAGGTGGGGTTGGGGGCTGGCCCTGGGCACAGAGTGCTTTTGCTGAGCCAGAGTTGGCCTGTGAGGTGCCACCTCTGGGTCTTAGAGCTGGGCAGGGGTCATGCCCTAGGGCTCCTTGCAGCGACGTGGGTGGCAGGGCCCTTGGTGTTCAGGCTGTTCGCGTGTCCTAGAACCCACCTCCTGCTCGGTGCAGGCGTCCCCCATGACCCTTGTTCATGTAGAGGAGGACATGACCTCCCGCATGCCGGCCCCTCCCTCTGCACGGCTGCCTCGCGTCCTTAAGGCCTGCGGAACGTTTGGCAGAGCTGCAGCGCCCACTGCCGAGTCCCACTGGGATGTCCCTGGAACCCAGCCGAGCTTCTCTTCTGCTGTTGGGAGATTTGACTCAGGCCACCAGGAAGCTTCTGAATCATTTGCTTTTATAATTTCCAACAAATTCTAAATGCTTCCAGCAAGCAAAGTGTTCACTTGGTCTCTTTGCGAGTCTGAGGTTAAAATGGGGTCCAGAGCAGACTGTGGGGAACCTGAACCCGGGCTCGGGAGCTGTCTGTGGGGGTGGCAGCTTGGCCTGGAACAGCACAGAAAGGCAGGCAGTGAGAAAATAGCCCCCGGTCTACATTAGTCCTGGTTTCAGAGTCAGGGCGGGAAGACCCCTCCCCGCTCCTTCTGCCCCCTGGCATGACTGTCCTGCCATCTGCTAACGCAGGACCAGCCAGACCAGGCTGCACGAGTAACCTGCCCAGGAGTGAGAAGTCCCAGAGGGGGAGGAGCACAGCGCAGGCTCCGCCTCATGCTATCCTCTCCCCTGGTGTCCACAGCTGCTGCAGACCACCAACAACTCCCCCATGAACTCCAAGCCCCAACAGATTAAAATGCAGTCAACAAAAAAGGGTCCTCTGACCAAACGAGACGAGGGAGGCCCATCTGGTGGGCCCTCGGTTGGCGCAACCCCACTTGGGGAAGAACCCTCCTCTGTGGGGGCTGCAGCTTCGTCCAGTGGTCTCCAGCAGCAGGTAAGAAGAGGCCTCTGACTTGGGCCGGGTGGCCGGGTCAAGGCTGAGTCAGCCCATGACCCCGACTAGCATTAGTTTCAATGAGGTGAAATAGAAACTATCGAGATTTCCTTTTTGTTTCGTTTTGACTTTTTGAGACATGAGCCAATGCTAGGCCTGACTAGCTTGAAAGTCATTTTTTTTTAAGCCCAGGATGATCTTAAACTCAAAGTGGTCATCTTGCCTCATTGTGCTAAGATCACAATGTGGATCACCATGTCTCACCAAGTTTGTGCATGCGTGCATGCGTGTGTGCATGCATGTGTGCATGCGTGTGTTGACAAACACAGCTGAACACGCTCCTGCAGAGGGTCCTCTGCCTCTTCCCAGGGAAGTGGCCTTGGCTCTGTGCCGCCGTGTGCCCTCGCCCTTCACTTATCCCTAGAGTCGCTTTCTCCTTGGTGTCCTCTCCCTTCCCCATTCCTTTCCCTCTCTTCCCTCGTGGGGACCCTCCCAGGGGTCCCTGTACAGCCCTCACCAGTCACAGAGCTGATCCTTGAGCCTGCTCCCTCAGTCCACAGTTCCCGCGTCCACTGCCAGCCCCACCTCACGGGGCCAGCACTTCCGGAACACCTGCTTTTTTCTTCTAGTCCAAGCCCAGCAGTGGAGGCCGGCGAAGAGGGGGCCAGCGCCACAAAGTGAAGTCCCAGGGGGCCTGCGTGACCCCTGCCAGCGGCTGCTGAATCCTCCTCTGGCCCTGACCACCCGTGGAATCCTCACTCTGGCCGCCGCTCACCAGCTGGGCAGAGCAGCTCTGCCCCACCCGCCTTCTCCTGACTACAGCCGGAGCCTCCTTGTCCCCCAACCCACTTCAGGGGGTTGGAACTTACAAGCCGAGGGGGGGCAGGCTTCCCAAGGACCGCGCCCTCACCTGCCTCCTTCCTCGCTCACATGTCTTTTGTACATCTGGGCCCTTAGTTTTTATTCTTTTTATTGTATGTGTGTCTACTTAGAGCGCTGTGTGGGCGTGTGTGAGAGAGGCCCAGAGTGTGGCCAGCCAGAGCCTGCCAGTCTCCTTGTCTCCCTCCTGGCTGACCACCAGCCTCTGGGAGGTGGCCGCCTGCCAGCTCCCCTCGTCTCTGCGTCTGACACCCTCTGAGCCAAAGGCTCCTGTCTTCCTGGGCCCACTGCTCTTCTCTGCTAGAAGCCCCCACCGTGGGACTGACTGCTGGGCTCAGAGCCCCCTGATTCAGTGCTTCTTTCAGAGCAGGGATCCCCTAATCTAGGATTTGGGGTGCTGAACAAGGAGGAAGTGGTAGGTTCCCTTTCTTAACCTGAGCGGTAATGCCAAAAGCTTCTCACTGGCACTGGTGATTTGTGGAGGGCGTCAGTGACGTTGGGGGGATTGCCCACTGATCCAAGGGGTGGGCCTCCCCTGGAGACAATCCTGGTCTTGCCCGGCTGG
Source organism: Typhlomys cinereus (assembly GCA_023101885.1). Taxonomy (NCBI): domain Eukaryota; kingdom Metazoa; phylum Chordata; class Mammalia; order Rodentia; family Platacanthomyidae; genus Typhlomys; species Typhlomys cinereus. Next base: position 2,848,027 of record JALPQD010000215.1, read on the forward strand.
CCCTGGCTGCTGCTGATTTGCCCGCTGAGGCGCCTCCTGCTTCCAGCGGGGCCTCAGGGCTCTGGGCACTAGATTGAGCCTGTGTGGGATTGGGTTTCTAGCCTCCTGTTGTTTGGGGGATGCCCCTCTGAGCCTCCTTCCCTACATGTCACCCTAACAGCTGCTGCAGCCGTGGCTTTGTTGCACACACAGACGGGCCTGAGCCCAGGCCCCCCAGTGGGTGTGCAAGGGCCGATGGCAGTGTAGGACCCCCTCCTTCAAGCACTGCCACCCTAGGGGTTGGGGGTGCCGCACCATCAGGCCAGGGGCACTCCCCAGCAGGGCAGACACCCAGCCTGCTGGGTCCCTCCTCAGTCCCACTCCCCTCCCTGGCCCCATCTGCCCTCTGCACCTGACTGCTGCCCGCCCCCTCTCCCATTGTTTGTAGTTACCACTGCCCCGTGGCTACGGACTGACCAGACCAGCATTCACAATAAAAATTTGTTCCAAGTCGATAGTGTTGAGTTCCCTGCCAAGCCCTTCAGGTGGAGGTGCTGAATGGACTCGGTGGTTCTGCTTGGACTTGAGTGCCCCGGAGGCAGGGCTGCCAGGAGCTGTCTTTGGACCCCACTTGCCTCATCTGCAGCAGCCAAAGACAAATCCCTGCAGCAGGGCTGTCGGCCTCCTGTAGGGAGGTCCCTGCCTCGGGGCAGGCAGAGGGAAGCGTGTACTGTCGTGTGGGCGGGCCATGCCCACTCACAGCTGTCCTTCACTCCTGCCATTTCTAAGGTTGGCACTGCCCAGTGGACACTGATGGCTGGGCTAGCCCTTGTGAAGCTTTTCCTAGACAACTGCAGCTGAGTCCCTGGCTTTGAGGCATGTGGCACAGCAAGGGGGACCCTGGCAGCCCAGGTCATGACAGACCTGCCTGTGGGCAGCACTGGCCACCAGACCTAGTGTGTCAGGAGCCGCGGTTCCCACTCCGACCTCAGGAGGTGGGACTGCAGGGCTCATCTGCCATTCAGAACGTCCTGCCTTCGGTGTTGAATCATCGTTAACTGACTTCGGTGGTCTTTCCGTTTGGGACAACACACTGGGTGATTTATAGTTGATAGAGAATAAAGTTGCTAACCCTTTATCTCCAAGGGGAGGCGTGAGCCTTGTGTGCAGCTGACATTGGTGCCTGTCTAATCCTGCAGTGAGTGCTTAGCATGAGGCCAGATGGAAGTGGAAGGTGTCTGCACAGATGAGGCTGTCTGGGCTCCCTAGTGCCTGGAGACGCCACAGGAAGGGCCACGGTACCAGGATGCAAGTGCTCATTGTTTGGCGCTGGGGAGTGCCAGGAAGACGGGAAGCTTGGAGCTGAAGGGCCAGCAGAGCTGCTGAACTCGGCGTGCGGCAAGTACAGCCAGTTCCCGGGGCTCTGTCTGCATGGAGACATCTTTTCATTGAAAAAGAAAATGGATGAAAGGTAAGCACAGAGCCAGGTGTCCCTACTCTGGACCCAAAGTTCTCGGCTCAACTTGACTCTGCCCAGTGTCCTCTCCTGGGACTGGTCTTTGCACCCCTCGCTGCTGGCCAGTCCTTGCTTTTGTTTCCTCAGTCATGGCGAGGACCAGTGCTGGGCAGGGTGCCGGGGTCAGCAGGAGATGCCTGGGAAACCAATCCTGAGCTGAGGCTAGGTCACCAATTTCCCGGGTTCAGGTCTTCTCCCCAAGAGCTAGCCAATTCCTAGCCCTTCAGGGGACGCACCCTTAGGCACGTGACCTTCTGCCCTGCTTCACAAGACAGGCAAGGCCGCCTTCGTGGGAGCCAGCCCCGAAGCTCAGAAAATATCAGCGTGGACCTCACCTCAGACCCAAGTCCACCCCAAGTGGGTTTTAGTGAAGGCTCCATTTTCTGTGTGGAGTAAGCCTTTGGGGACATTGGCATAGTAAAGAATTCATTCTCTTGTTTCCCCAAGAGTAGTGTCCCACACAACCTCAGAGAAGCTATGTTCCATTGTTCCTGGGCATCTTTTATTTTTTTGCATAGGCATAAATTAGAGTCTGGAGGTTAAAAAAAAAAAAGAACCAACAGTGCAGCATTTGTGACAGGAGAGTGCAAAAAAAAAAAAAAAAAAAGCCTCGGGGGGGGCAAGGCGGGGGTGGGGGAGACTGCGTGGAGCTTCTGCCGCCCAGCATCTCCGGCTCTCCCCACAGCCAGACCAAGTCCATCTCAGCAGTTTCGTACCACCGGAGCCCTCAGAACAGGGCTGGGGATGGAGTCCATCGCTTTCAGTTACAAGGCCTTGAGAAGTACCCACATCATACAGCAGGCCCTGTGTCTAAAAGCTCCCTCCTCCCCCAAACTGCCCGCGCCCACCAGACTACCCCCCAGACAGAGAGCCAGAAAGAAAACCCAATGTGAGGAGGAGCCCCCAGGCACTGCTTAGGAGTGAGTTCTCCTGGGCTCTGGCTACTGCCGTCTCCCACCTGCATCCTGAACCATACCACGACCACTGGCACTGGACCTGAAGAACCCAGGAAGTCTGCTGTGCCCTTCTCTAGCCCACCCCACGTGGTAATGGCTCTGAGAGACAGGCCTAGGTCCCCCACAGCTTGGGGTAGGAGAATCCTGCTCTGCGACACAGGCCAGAGCGAGCATGGCAGACAGAGCAGACCTTCACCCCACAGAAGAGAAGCAGTGGTGCCCAGCGCCTGGCACCTCCAGGTTGGCACAGGCGGCAGCCATAAGACACAGGAGCTGGTGCCCTCCAGGTACAAGAAGCTCCATGACCATCTCTACCAAGAACAATAAGGCTCCTAGCGAAGGCCGCGCCACGGGCCACGAGGAAGCGCACAGCAGCTGCTGGCCAAGGGCCTGCTGGGGACGGTCCAGGCGGGCGCTGAGCACCCACCTCCTGGCCGCGCCATTCATCCAGCTCACCTCCCACCTTCCAATCCCCCCAAAGTATGCTAATATATACACCCCATGGGGTGGCCCGCTGGAAGGACTGCAGGAGCCTGCTGGCCCCCGGAGCAGAAGGTACAAGTACAGCCTCGCCTCCCTGGGGCTGGACGGGCTCTCCTGGAGCCAGCGCTGTTCGAGCGTGTGGGGCGGCAGCGGGGGGGCCGTGCCCACTCTCCAAGCAGGGCACGCGCTGAAGGCGAGCCTGGCGGCCGGCTGGCGGCAGGCACCAGATCTCCACGGGCTAATGCACAGGCTCCCCGTGCACGCGGAAGCGGTAGATGCATGTGTACTCAGGGTGGCCCCAGTTGGTCAGGATCCGGAGCTCTACCACCTGGTATGCGGCCATCTTAGGGCTCTAGATAGAAAAGAAGGGTTGAGGGTCACTGTCCCTTGATACTTTACCAGAGGGGGGCACCCCTACGGCCAGATGGCTCCCTCGGCTCTGAGAGGAACTAGAAAGTAAAAGCTCCGGTCTCCAGGGCAGAGCTGCCAGTCTGCAGTCCCTGGGGGCTGCACGCATGTGAGCCGCTCTGGGCCCAGCCCTCAGGCAGTGTAGACATTGTGGGTTGAGTGTGGAAACTACTACGTAGCTGAGAGGGCCTTGAACTTCTGATCGTCCCAGATGGACAAGGGAAGAGCGTAGAGCTCTTCCACAATGCCCTTGTCCTAGGACTTCCCTCAGGCCATGTCAGCCTGTCCTCTGTGCTAGAGCCACACTGGGGAGGTGGAGGTGTCGCTCCAGTGAGGTCCCGTGTCCCATCCCCACAACCGCACACACAAGTCTAGCCTGGTGGTACATACCTATAATCCCAGCACTTAGGAGGCTGAGGTGGAAATATTGTCACAAGGCCAGCCTGGGCTACACAGTGATTACCAAACCAGTCAAACCTACGTAGCCAGACCCTGTCTCAAAGCAAAAAAGATTCCCACAGCCACAATGTTGGGCCAGTGTTTGAGCACAGTGCCGTGGTGGGCCAGTGAGCGCAGTGCCGTGGTGGGTCAGTAGTGCAGTGCCGTGGTGGGTCAGTAGTGCAGTGCCGTGGTGGGTCAGTAGTGCAGTGCCGTGGTGGGCCAGTGAGTGCAGTGCCGTGGTGGGCCAGTGAGTGCAGTGCCGTGGTGGGCCAGTGAGTGCAGTGCCGTGGTGGGCCAGTGAGTGCAGTGCCGTGGTGGGTCAGTAGTGCAGTGCTGTGGTGGGCCAGTGAGTGCAGTGCTGTGGTGGGTCAGTAGTGCAGTGCCGTGGTGGGCCAGTGAGTGCAGTGCCGTGGTGGGCCAGTGAGTGCAGTGCCGTGGTGGGCCAGTGAGTGCAGTGCCGTGGTGGGCCAGGCTGGCGATCAACTTCTTGCTGCTGACTCTATTTCAGGAGCGTGTGGAACTTGAGGCAGGACTCAGCTGGGCGAGGAGATCACTGAAGGTGTGACCTTCTACATCCTGTCCATCTCAGGTACAATCCACCGAGTGTTCTTGTCCCCATGGTATTTCGACCAAGGCGTGGAGCCACGTGCCCATGAACCAGACTATGTGAATCTGGCCAGGGTCAGTCCCTCCGCTTTGAAACTGTCCTTAGGTATTTTGGTCACAGCGAAACAAAGTAACTAATGCAGCATCTCCCTGGGGTGAGGTCCAGCTGTGCCTTTCTCTCTCGGCCATCACCCTCAGGCCCAGCCTGCTCGCAGCCTGGAACCCAGCCCCGCTCACCACTTCTGTCGCCCCGAGAGCTGCTGACAGCAGCCTACAGACTGTCCCACGGCTCCTGAGACTCACGGGCAACCTCTCCACCTGGTGAGCCTCCCACCTTCCCACACTGGTAGCCTGCCAGCTGTCTCCTCTCCACCTCCTCTAGCGCCACCCCGCCCCCATTTACCATCAGGGTTCTCTCAACTGCCTTTCTCTGTACCCCTCTTTAATACATCCCCCCCTCACATCATCAGTTCCGCTGTTTCTCTAAACTACTTCCTGACCCAGCTCCTGGGCTCCAGGCTGGTCTCCTTCAATCACCACCACCCCCCTCCCCGGGTGGTGATCCCATAATAAAATACAACACTGAGACCCCCATCAACCCTGGATTCTTCCTGCCACTTCTCTATCTCTCAGTGCTCCCCCCATTTGCTCAGCATCTGTCCTGATGGCTTGTTGCAAAGCAGAATTCTGGGTCCCATCAGCCCTAGGGATCAGGTTCTCCTAGGGGTCCTTCTTTCCCATCCACCCCCTCAACACTTCATTCAAATAGGGTCTCGTATGGCTCGTGCTGAATTCAAATTCTTATGTAGTTGAGAACTTCCTCCTGTCTTCACCCCTTGAGTGCAAGGGCCACTGTGCCTTTTAATTGTGGTGCTAGGGAGCAACCCCAAGGTTCGTGCACGCTATGCCAACACTAGCAACAGTGCTACGACTCGGCCCTTTTTGTTTGTTTTGAAACAAGGATCATGTACTCTGTGCTGGCCTTAAACTTGCTATGTAGCCGAGGACGACCTTGAACTTCTGACCCTCCAGCCTGTATTTCTCCAGTACTTCTGGGATCTAGTCATGTGCCAGCTACCACACTCAGTTGGTGCAAAGCTGGGGATCAGACCCAGGGCTTCCTGCATGTTATATACACTCTACTAACTGAGTGACATCCCTGGCCCCAGAATCTGACTTTCACACCACTGAGAGCTCTGAATGTCACTTAAGCTGCGGTCACAGGCCTGACAGCCAGTCACACGCCCCTCACATCACATCCTTCTTGATAAAATGTGCTTCAGTGGTGCCGTTCAGAGGTGCCCTGTGCAGAGGTGCCCTGTGCAGCAAGCTCTGCCATTTGGAAAGAGGCCCCGCTTCGTGCCATCCACAGAGGGCCACCTCTGCCGTGTACCAAGCTCCTGATCAATGCCCCACTGCTGTGAGTCAGGAGGCGGAGCCAGAGGACCTTCTGGACCAAGCAAGCGCTGGGGAGATCAGGAGGACGAGCTGCTGTACCTGGAAGTAGAAGGTCTGAATGGGCTCCCCATCCTGGTCGTAGGTGAATGAGCCGAGGAGCGTCCCCTCCTGCTGCAGATCTTCATCGAAGCCCTGCAGAGAGCACACGGGACAGAGGCGAGTCAGCAAGCGCCACCTCGCACATACACGCGCGCACACATACACCCGCGCACGTGCACACACCCGCGCACGTGCACACACGGTGTCCTCTACAGCCTGGGTCAGCTGCCCATCAGTCCTCCCTCACTGCCAGAGACCCCTCCAGCCTCTCCAACCCTACGCGCGCTGGATACTCACGAAGACCGAAAAGTCCCTGGGGGCGCTGGAGATGGTGCTGTTGGGGGACAAGGCCTTGGGCACGTGCTCTAAGGTGACGGCGGTGGGGCGGATGCGGGCAGAGAGGCGGACCACGGCGAAGCCCTGGGGGCCCTGGAAGGCCCAGCAGTTGCCGGGGTGCACGTCTGGCTGGAGGGGGGGAAGTGCGTCAGAACGGGCCCTGAATCCGTGCGGAGCACTGAGGACAGAGCCCTCGTGGCCTCTGCGGGTGCCCACCTGGAGAATAACGCGGGGCGACTGCGAGTGGTACCACAGGGGGATGCCGAAGAGGCTGAGGAGGGCCGTCTTGGTCTCGTAGGTCTCAGAACACCGGGTGCTGATGACGCTGGCCCCTGACACAGCAGAGAAAGACACGTGGGCACCAGAGCAGGGCAGGCGGCCAGGCCAGGTGGTCAGCCCAGCAGCCCAGGGCTAGGACAGCCAGGAGAGGGACTGTCGTTGCCTGTCTCCTCCCTGAGCGTGAGGGGTGAGCACTTCAGGCCAGACCTCAGCTTCAACCAAACCCATGGGGTCTCTTCTGGCTGGGGGAGGGACGTTCAGTGCCTCGTGGCTTCCCACACTGTCCCTGGCTTAGGCTGAAGTCCGGTCGAGTAGATGACTGGTGTGGACCCCAAGTCCTGTCTGCTTAGCACTGTTCCATGGAGCCGAGGGCTCGGCCCGCGTGGGGATCGGACAGGCACGGTGAAGGCGCTGTGCACACACCTCCCGACTCCAGAGCGTAGTCCACCATCCCAATTCGGTCCTCGCTGTAGCGCTGCAGGGCCTGTTTGACGATCTGGTGCACCTGCTGAAACACAAAACACAGCCCAGGGACAGTCACAATGGGAACGGGGAGCAGACACTGGCACGGGCCAGGCACAGACTGACCCCACTAGACTGACACCAGGCTGGTGCCCAGGCAGGTATGGGACACCTCCACCCATGCTGGCCCCGACAGACACCAGAGCCTCCTGCGGGCCACTTATGTCTTGGAACACGAGGCATGAGACTGTCCAGGTCAACCGTCGCCGGGGAGGGGGGGCAGAATGCCGGGGTGTAGGGCGCAAATTCGCTCCTCACCTCCTCTGTCACTCCGACAACTCCTTCTTTCTGCAGCTTCCGCCCCAGAGAGGCTGCAGCCTCCCGGGCTGACTTGCCCTGCATCTCGGCCACGTGGGCGAGGATCTTGGTCTCCAGCGCCTGCAGCTGAGCCTGCAGCTCCTCTCTCTGCAGGAGCCCTGTGCGGGTGCCCCCGCCTTGGAGGAGGAACTGACTGAGCCAGGCAGGGAACTGGGATTCCACCTGGAGACAAAGCTGGCATCACTCTGGGAGGTTTGCGGAATGACGGTGAGTGTGGGGGAGGCTGGTGGGCTGGCACTGGGAGGGAGGAGCAGAAGGGAAGGAAGGCGGGAGGTGTTGCAGGTTAAGAACTGAGCTCCCGGGGATCATCGACGGACTCAGCGCTGCTGGGTGGCTTGGGTGCCTCTGGACGAAAGGCCGGGACGAGACTGACGGACCACTGGGTGAGGGCTCAGGGGCTGGGCGGGTCCTCGGCATTGCCACTCACGTCATCCCGCACGGCCTGGATCTTCTGCGGCAGCAGGACCACTTCATCTGCTACTGAGCTCTGTTTCAGGGTCAGAGCGGCCAGCTCCTGCCGCAGCCCGGTCAGCTGGGCCTCCAGGCGCCCCAACTCCTTCACAGAGCTTTCTAGGAAGGCGTCCTGGGTCATTCTAGTCCCGGGGGAGGGGAGGAAGGGGAGAGGTGAGGCCACGCTGAGGAAGAGGCCCCCTGGCTGGCTCCTCCCACTGGGTGCGTGCCCACCGCCCACTGTGAGTGGGAGGGGCAGGCCATCCTTTGCATGCCAGGAATGTGGAGATCAGCTCCCTGTCCCAGAGCTAACTGACTCCCTGTAAGCCTGGAGTATGCCACTCGCCCACCACAGCCTCCCACACGTGGACACAGCAAAGGCAGAAAGTGTGAGGAGACCATCTTCTGTGCCAGGCAGGCGGGCAGCAATGGGGCCCTGACACCCCCGGTCCCCGCCCTACTCTGCTTCTCAAGGCTGCACATCAGACCCTGAGCGAGGTGTCGACAGACCTGCCAGGGAGAACTCTGCTCTGGGCTTGGTTCGCTAGACCTGCCTGCATCTGAGGGAGGACACGGGGCCTGGCCGAGAGCTGCTTACCTATGCCATTCTGTCTTCAGCTGCTGGACACGAGCCTCAGACTCCTGGAGTGAGAAGCGTCAACGGGAACAAGAAATGCTGAGCTCAGAGAACTCTGAGGGTCTGCTCTCTACAGTGATCCTTGCTTACCCACGCCCACCCCACGTCTCTCAGTTTCACCCATATGTGGCTCATCCACCTATGTGGGCTCCCACTCAGCATGCCACACCTAGCACAGTCACCACCGCGCCCCTGGCATGCTCCCAGGAGTCTGCTCGGAGTGTCCAACTGGGAGTTCAGCTCTTGTGGAAGTCAGGAAACTGCACCCTACTCCACATCCCCATAGAAAGACCAAGGACTAGACTAAGGCAGTTTGGGTCCGAGTGCGGGGCCCACGCACCTGGGAGGCCTGGACGATCTTCCTGAAGAGGTCGTCCGTGTCCTGGTGAAGCTCTGCCCGCAGGGTGGCCAGCTCCTCCTGCCAGGCGCAATGAGGGGACCAAAGATCCAGAGTTGCTCTTGGCACCTGTGACTAGAATGTGGGCTACCTGGCCCGACCTGGGACTCCTAGACTCCTGGCCTGATGCTGTGGGGACCTCTGAACACGCAGGAGCCCCGTCTGGCTTCTGTCAGCCCTGGTGCCAGGCAGTGCTGGGTGCTCACGATTCGTTGGGAGGTGGCAGAGAGATAGGGTCACCTCCACTTTGGCACAGTAACTGTCATGTGTCAGAGCTGTCTGACCCCAAATGACACGCTTCTGTCACCCCTGCATCTTTGTGGGGCTTTCTCTGACCCACCATCGGGAGTTTCTGTGATGTTGTCCTTGGGGGACATGCCACTCAGGTAACCTGTGTCTCACCTGGATACGAGCAGCAGTGTCCCTGCGGAAGTCCTCCTTCAGCGCAGCCTCGCGGCGGCTCACCAGCCCTTCCAGGAGCGCCAGGGTATCCTCGTGGCTCAGGCCACCACTGGCCCCCTGGCCAGCAGCCCCCTGCCGTAACTCCAGGCGCTCCAACCTGATGGCCTCCTTCTGCCAGCTGGAGGAGAACTCGGCGGCCAGAGCATCCAGGCGCCGCTCCAGCGAGTGCACCCGGGAGAGAATGCGCTGCTCGGCCTGTGGGCAGGAGGAAAGGGCAGAGGTAAGGGACCCGGAGAGCCCCCCAGCCGAGGGGCGTCTGGAACAGGGATGCAGTATGTGCAGGAGGTTCGAGAGCTGTGAGCTGGCTGTGTGGGAGCGCTGCGTGGGTTACCCCAGGGATCCCCGTTCATTCTGCCAGAGTCGCATGTCAAAGGAGGGGTGACAGCGGCTGGAGAAGGGAGGGAGCACAGAGGCTGACCACTAAAGGACGGAAGCTGCAGCATGGCCACCAGCCTCCCCATGAACAGTGCCCAGGGTGGAGGGCACGGATGGGAGGGGCTGGCTCTCAGTACTTTCTCCCACAGGTAACTGCCACAGAAGGAGGAAATGGTTTTCCTCTTTTGTGGACATGCTACAGAGATGGAGCAGCAGCCATTTGGACATCAGGGTGACATTTAATACCATGAATTCTGAGAACCTGTGTTGGCCAAACAACAAAATCTTTGCCAAGAGAAATTACAAAATGCAATTTGTCAACTGTCCATTGGAGGGCAAAGGGCTGTGGGGCAGAGGCCTGGGCTGCGACATTCCATTTTCAAGAAGCCAGCATGTTTGCATGGGTCAAAAAGGGGCAAATGCAGTCTGTGCTCTCAGCCCTGCTCGTGGCCCTCACCGTGCTCCACACCAACCACCATTTTCACTGCCATCCGCAGCCAGCAGAGTCAGCTCTGCCCCCCTTTCTTTCCCCTTTTCACAGAATGGTGGCTTGAAACCAAATTGCTCTTATTATCACCAATGATCAAAAAGGAGACTACAGACGGCAGAATGTCATTATTCTATGAAGCAAGATGATACTCAGAAAAGTACTATTTACAAACACATGGATTAAAGTGTGCTGCAAACTGAACCCAGCATGTACAAGTCAAATTCAAACAACCAACTAGGGAGCAAAATTTTTTCTGGGGGTTTTTGATTGTTCTCTGGAGACAGAGTCGCGCTTGTAGTACAGGCTGCCTTGGACTTCCCATGAAGCCCAACCTGACTGCAGACTTCGGGCGATCCTCCTGCCTCAGCCTCCCAAGAGCTAGGATTACAGGAGCGAGCTGCATGCATAGGGAGACGGAGTTTTACATGATCTGTGTTCGTACCACGCTGGAATCCATTTGTCACCTGACCTGGCCACAGGCCCCTGGAGAACAGACTGCCCACCTGAGTCGGGGACAGTCATCAAACAGGCCGTTGTCCTCACGCCTGAGTCTGCAGCCTCTGCCGTGTGGTCCTGCAGACGCCCTCTCCTCTCCTGCCCCTCTTTGAATCTGGTCTGTCCCTGACACTCGCTTTACTAATAAAGGGGAAGCACAGTGCCTGGGTCCAGGCCCCACCATGTGGCCGCCGCTTCCTGTCTCTCGGAACTCAGCCAGTTGCTACAGGAACCAACACAGGTTGGTCGCTGGGTAACCAGAGGGCACGAGGAGGCTCCACAGATTCACAAGCCACCTACACACAAACACCGCTGCCAACAGGACGGCCTGCCCAGCTCAGATCAGAAGGGCCCCTAGCACTGCAGATTCAGAGCTTAAGTGACTCAGTTTAAGGTTGGGGCGGAGTCGGAGGTGCCCCAGCAGGATATTGCCTTACCGCCGAAGGCCTCTGAGGCAAGATGGTGAAACTGCACTGAAAAGGAACACAGTTGACCAGACATCTTGCCGGCCTCATTTCCTGCTGTGTTCTGGGCTTCTGAGCAGGTACACAGCTTCTGAACACAGTTTTGCATCCTATTTCTGGGTAGGTCAGTCCCCCTCCCCAGCATCTGCACCCCAACACCAGAGAAAGAGATCCTCTGTAGTTTTGTGCTGTGTGTATGGGGCATCCCCTGCAGTGGGCAGGAAAGGCGGCCTCCTACCCGCAGGACTCACCGGCAAGTGCGCAGTGGCGTCTCTGGATTCCCACACCTCAGGCTGCCTCCTGCCTTCCTTTGCTGCCCACCAGGAAGCTACAGTCGGGTGGAATGTTTGCAGCCCGAAGGGGTAGAGATACCAGGCACCTGGCACAGGAGAGAGTGCTCAGAATCTGCTGCGTCACACGAGACATGTTACCCATTGAATTCTGCTCCACCCGAGGCAGAAATGCCCAGAGCATGTTTATGCCCACATCACCCCACATCGCGCATGGGCTCCTTTCCTATCCTGTAGACAGTGAAAGGGCCTCTCGTTAGCCAGACAGGGACACCAGCTCCCTGAGGCCCCTCGCCGGCTATGCAATCACCAGAGCAGCTTTTCTAACCATCAACGGCTGGCTGCACCCCGCAGGGCTTCACTGGTTTGGGTGGGGCCACGCACGGGCAGGCTTAGCGGTGCCCAGTAGCTCATGTTCTGCCAGCACCATCCGAGAGAACGCGGCAACCATTGCAAGACGGGGACTGAGGATCCGGGGCAGGGTGCACGGGTGCAGAGACACGAACAGCAGGTGACAGCAGCTACCTTTTGTCCCGTGTCTATTTTATTGCATGGGCATATGTGTGTACTGCTGCATGTGGTTAGGTGCACATGTATTTGGGTGTGTACACGAAGACACTTGGGGGTGTGCGCCTGTGGAGGCACAAGGGTGACAATGGGAGTCATCCTGGATTGCTCTTCTACCTTATCGTTTGGCTTTAGGGTTTCCTAGGTTCCACCTTCCAGTGCCAGAATTACAGATCATTACCATATTCAGTAAGCATTTGTTATGTGGGATCTGGGGATCTGAACTCAAGTCCTTTTGCTTGAGAGGCAAAGGCTTAACCCTGAGCTGTCTCCCCAACCCTTGTGTGTCTATTTCTTTTGAAGAAAGAGAGAAGAGGAGGTTAGGAAGAAAGAAAACGTGCCAGGGCCATGTTTGCCATCCAATTATCAGGTATAAGCAGAGGAACGCAGTGGACAGTCGCCAGGCCTGAAGTGGACAAAAGCACACGGCTGTACCGGCAAGCACACTGTGCACACACACACTCCCTCAGCAGGTCATCCCTCCACCTGCACCTCACATAAGCACTGGCAGTAGCATGTGCTCCATCAACCTTTCTAGGCATGAAGCTCTGTGCCGCCTGGGAAAGCCAGGCTGTGTAACATTATGTGATCATAAACCGGCCATTATTATTTTAAGGGTGATGCCCAGTTTCCACTAGATATGAACAAGCTGTTCTAGTAACAGGAAACAAAAAGGAAGCCAACATTTGGAAAAAACTATCCTCCCCTATTACTTAAAAATACAAACCTGTAAAACCAACTCTTTAAAAAAAAACAGTAAAGTGTGGCTAGTTATTACAAATCACTACAATTGTTATAATGTGAAGCTACACAGCCAACTCATGAAACTGGGAAGTCATCAAGTGGGGGACTGAACACACGAGGCAAAGACCACAGGACAGTCCCTAGGCAGAGCAGCCGGAAGCAGCTGTTCTTTGAGTGATGGCGTTTTTTTTTTTTTTTTTTTTTTTTTTTTCTCTTGCTATTTCACTGCTTCTACGTTAAGACAGCTAAAGATTTAACTTCATCTTGGAAAAACAATCTACTCACACAGACTGTGTCCTGATTTGGAATGGAGGGAACTTGGCTGCTACTAATAATAGCCCTGAGCTCTGCCTGCTACTAAGTGCGGCTGTCCCGGGTGTGTGCTTCCCACACAGCACAGAGAATGTTCCAGAGGCAGCCTGATCACAGCAAGGCTGCCTGGACTCAGGGCAGGATCGGGAGATGGGCATGTCTCCCCTGCCCTGGGACACCCTCAGAGCGGGCAGCATGAGTCAGCAGAGCTGGTGGGGGGAGGAGGGTCTGGCAGAAGGGCAGGCCCAGAACTCCACCTGGCACACTGGATGGTCAGCTAAGTGTCAGCCACTCCTACCCTTGCCTCTGGGGGTGCCCCTGCCTCTGGGGGTGCCCCTGCCTCTGGGGGTGCCCCTGCCTCTGGGCTGCCCCTGTCTCTGGGCTGCCCCTGCCTCTGGGCTGCGCCCTCACCCGCCCCAGCTCACCGTAGGTCAGGCCTGTCAGAAGCAGGAGCAGCAGCAGGAACCAGACGAATGTCCTGAGGGATGAGAAGCGCTTGGACCTGGGGGGGAACAGGAGGCCGGTGTGAGGGGCGGGCTCCGAGGAGTCTCTGCACTTCCCAGTCCTTCAGGACTTTTCTGGAGTCCTGAACTAGAGTTAAGGGAGCACTCTTGAGTTTCCCGCGGGCCCAGGGCCAGCTAGACATTCTATATTATTTGCAGGACTTAGGATCATGGGGAGAATGTTATTAACATGGTGTGTTAAACCCAAAGCTTCTGATACACAGATCTTCCTGGCAGGCAAATAGAGGACAAACAGCAACTCCCAAATCAGACAACTCACTTCTTCCCCCCACCCCTATGCCCAAGACAGGGGGTCACTGTGTAGCCCAGGCTGGCCCAGAACTCCCTACAGAGCCACACTTGCCTCGAACTCACAGTCCCCCTGTTTTAGTAACACAAACTGCCCTGTGCCCCTTTCTCAGCATCGCCAGCTACCTCATGACCTGGGCTGTGGCTTAAGGGGCCCTGACTTCCTTCACCATTTTCTTTTCTCTGCCCAGGCTAAGGTTCCCAGACCCCGGCTCTGATAGTCTGGTGGGAAACAGTGCCGTGCGCCCCAGCACCCCTTGTGGATTCTGATCCTGAGTAGGAAAGTTTTGGGGTGTTGAATGTCATGGGTCCAAGAGGAAAAAATGGACTTTCTGGAAACCCACTTCAAGCCTAGAAACTTGGGGTTTTTCAAAGCCGCCCTTCGCTGAAGACTGGAGCTGGGGGAGCCTGGAACTTGGAAGGTTCCAGGCAGAAATCAGAAGCTGTGGTGGCCGGTGCTGCCAGCAAGCCACCAGTCAGGCTGAGGGCCTGACTGAGCCCCGTCAGCCAGGAATGGGCTCCTGGCCCCAGGGCTCTTCAGTGAGGGGCGGACCACATGGGGCGGGGCTTCTCCCTGCAGCCACAGAGCTTTCCAACTCAAAGCTGGACTCGAACTCACCTAGTTAAAACAAAGATGTCCAGGAGAGAGGCGGCCGTCGTCAGGCGATACCAAGTCGTGCCGATCCACCAGTACAGCAGACTGAAGAGCCTACCTGAAAAGTACAATCCAGCCTGAGACTGCGTCATACTTAGCCCCCCAACCTCTCCCTAGTGGTGGTCCTTCCCTCCAACACTCCCTCGCCAGGACCCCCTCTGTCTCAGCCTGCAGTGGCCCAGTTCCAAGCCCCCCTGCCCAGTGTGCCCACACCCACCGCATCTGCAGTTGTTCTCGCCCTCGCCAGTGAGGGGCTCTACAGCCTGGCTCTCAGCGACCAGCTGCAGGCTTCAAGGTCCCTCTGTGGACAGGTGACTGCAGCAGAGAGCAGAAGCAACCGAGCATGCGTGGCCAACGCTTACCTGGAGAAGTGACCAGCGTCCAGACAAAGGAACCTGCCCGAGAGACGGCGCTCTTCAGCCTCGACCCCGAGCTGTGCTGGTCTGTGTCTGCGTAGCCTGCAGAGGAGGGAGGTGCACCAGGCTAAGTCATGGTCACACCTCGAGCTGAAGCCGCGCCCCTTCTCCTGCACATTTCAGGTTGCCAGACGGGCCCAGAGCACAGTAGGCCAGAGAAGGATGGAGAGATGAAACAGGCTTCTCACGCTTGTGTCCCTCACCCCACAGATGATCCCCCAACAGTGTGGAACAGACAAGAGGGTTGTTCACGTCAACAAAAATGACTGAGCACCAGCTACACAGTGCAGTGGCCTCGGCTCACTCACAGACTAGTGACACGGGAGACTCGACAAGCGCACAGTCCAAGGATTCCAGGAGGGTGTGGGTACAGGAGGGGCCCCGATCACGGCCAGAAGTATTACTGCTATTACTACTATTACTCTATTTTGTATATATTGGGGATTGAACCCAGGTCTCAACACTGTCCAGCAAGCCCTCTCCCACTGAGCTCTGTCCCAGCCAGGATGTGAAGTGCCGGCTGCTGCTCTTGGCCGCTGCTCAGGTGGCTCCAAGCTCCCCACAGGCCCTTGGTCCACTAACTGGGCGGGAGGCGGCACTCACCAGCAAAGTCGTCCTCCGAGGAGTAGCCGGAAGAGGAGCCAAAGAAGTCCTCAGAGGCCTTGCTCTCGGCGGCCAGCCCATTGGTCTTGCTGCTCTCGCTGCCCCCAGTGCCTCGCCGCCTCCTCACGTGCAAGTCCTCACCTGGACGGACACAGGGGCTCTGCTGGGCACCCGGAGCCTCAGCCTAGTGGGCGCTCCAGTTGGGGCTCCTTGGGGATACTGAGGGTGGTGGAGCTGGGAGGGGATCAAGCCTTGGGAGGTGTTGGGGGGTTTGGACGCTCACTCCAGTAGGGCTCACTGCGCAGGCGATCCTCCAGGAGGGCGCTCCTGGCCAGGGCTGCGGCCCGGGGACTCCCTATGTAGGACTCCCGCACCATGGACTCGCTGTAGTAGGAGGTGTGGGTGTCAGGGGAGGGGCCCAGTTGTGGCGCTGGGGACAGGCGCTTCGTGCTGCTGGACTTCTTCTTCAAGGTCCTGTGGGAGAACTTGATCAGGAAGGGGAAGCAAAGGCCCAGGCAGCCTCCCTTTCCAGGGGCTGGCCTTGTTGCTAAGCAACCAACAACCCGTCTACTCCTGACTTCTAGCACAGGTCATTTCTCTGCTCCTGGTATCGCTGAATCTGACAGACCAGCTCATCAGTTAAGGAGAGAGCCAGCTTTCAACCCAGGTTTATAACTTCAAAGCCAAAGGCGTGTGTTTTTTTCCCACACTTCCTAGTGAGATTAATACTTTCCACACAACCCACTGAAAACCTGGACAAACCAGACCTGACTACCCAGAGCTAGCTAGGCACCTCACGATGCCAGGGAGCAAACCCCACTGCCGCAGATCATTAGGCACTTGCCGACACAGTGAAGTGTCGGCTGGGCTGCCACACCTACCGCGCAGAGGGGTGCTCTCACCACTTCCTCACTTCTAGCCTGCTTTGACTTGAAGCCTCTCCCCACTTCCTGTCCTCTAAACCTGAGGCAGGACAGTGCCCATCCACCATCTCCATCACAGCGGGCACAGAGGACAGGGCACTGTGCACTGGCATCCACACAGGTGTGAACAGAGTTAGGATCTTCTGGACCCAACACGTGGATCTTTGTTTCTCCTCTCTGCCCCGCTCTGTGCCCCCCCATTCCTACCTGAGAGGACTGTCTTTAAACAGGGTGCTCTGGCTTCCTGCCACTGAGCTCCCCCCACTGCTGCTGCTGCCATCATCGTCACCCTGGGAGTAGCGTGAGAGGCGCTGGCTTCGGCGTGACATGATGAGATGGGGTGCGGCAGGGTCCTTCTCCTGAGGAATGACTTTGGGGAGAAAGGATGACACATGAAGCGTGGGACTGACCCACCTTGAGAGGCACTTGCACTGCCTTGTTCTCTGGAGAACAGATCCCGCCGCCCCAATTCTCTAAGGACTTTCTCCATCTACCTCGGGGCTCACGTAGGAGCCCGGCAGCCTCTTCCACAGGGTTCCTAATCGGCAGGTCGCTGGCCTCCTTGACGCTGTGCTCCCTGAGAGCCAGAACTGGGCCTTCCTCAACCCCTGATGCAGGACAAGCACCAGGAGGTGGAGCTAGGTGATGCTTCTGATCGACACTTGCCCTCCAGGTCCACGCCCAGGGCTCTGGCCTCTCGCTGTAGGTACCTCACCTCCCTCCCCTGTGCCCCTTCCACGGGGCATGCTTTCTTTTCCTTCCTCTCACTCACACTGATTCCGGGGTCCCCTGGTCGCAGAAATCCTTCCTTCCCTACACTGGAATGATGCTGCTATCCTGCAGCCCTCAGGGAGCTGTGCTGAGACAATGGTAATGATAAACAGTAGCCGCCTAGAGTTAGAGTGGGAGGGGTCATCAACACCCCCACCTGTGAGGAAGGAAGCTGGGATATTGAGGTAATGGGTCACTTTCCTACTGACACACACTGAGTCAGATCTGAGCTAATATCAGGGCCTGGGGGTTTCTACTCACCAACATGTCTGCAAATTGTGTTGAGAATGTAAAGTGTGTCCGTGACTTGAGTCTTTTAAAGCCCCACAGAATATTGGCTTGGAATGCCTCTATGAACTGTGTGCTTACACAAGGAGTATTTGCTAGCATGTGGACACGGGAGGCGGGGGCCACATGTGGCGTGGTATTAGTCAGTGTGGCCTACAAGTGGATCACCACATGGGCAGAGCCTGCTAATGAGGTCAAAGTCAGAAGACCTGGCCAGAGGCAGTATGAACTCCCCAGGAGAAATACCTGCAAACCTTTCCAGTTTGGAGTCCGGAATTCCAAACCTCACATTACCAATGAGAGGAGCTGCTGGGATCATAGCCCAACTGTTACATTGAAATCCTGCAAACGTTCCCAGTACTTGTGACTTTGTATCACTGTAGATATCCTGGGTGGCTATTAACTAACTCCTAGTAGTGGGTTTTCTCAAGCACATCTTAACCCTGACCACAGAAACCAGAAGGTCAGGTTCAACCAGCTAGAAAGACAAGTAGCCTCTTGTCTGGGTTAATTGGCATCTTCCCAGGTGGGATGCCAAATGGGCATCTCTCCCTGGCTTTGGCTGGTGTTGGTAAAAGGACCAACTGGTAGTAGTCAAAGCAGGAAGTTGGCCTGGGTCCTGGGTTGTCTTCCACTCCTTATAAGGCAGTTCCACCCCATGACAAGCTGCCCCCACCTGACAGCTCCAGCTGCCCACACCCTCCTCCTCTTAACCCCTGCCCAGCCGCAGCAGCCCAGGAAGCCTTTGCCGGGAGCAGCAACAATGTAACATGTTTACACAGTGCCCACAAAGCTGGGGGCCGGAATCAAAAGCGATCTGGAGAGGTGGGGCCCTGCACGCTGTGGGGCCACACCTCCCAGTGCTGCCAAAGCCGCTCGGCCTTCTCTCTCTCTCCCACATAGCATCCTGTTGTCACCCAACAGTTTTCACCACAGCATCGGTCAGGTTGCACAAGACCGCAGAGATGTAGACCCTGCCCTCGCCAACAAGGGGGACCCGCTAGGCGCTCTAGTCTTTAGCCTGCCAATACAGCCACTTCCTCACCCCACACGCAGCTAAAAACCCTGTGGGTGAAACACTCTTCCCCACGACGGACCCTCCCATTCTTTTCCCAACCGGTGAGCGTCCTGCCCGTGGATCGTGGACATCTCACGCGTGACATTTCCACTCTCGCGGCGGACTTCCCCTCCACGTCCCGCGGGACCCGCAAAGCGCTCCAGCGCCGGCTCCCTGCAGGCGGCAGAAGCGCCCCCAGGCCTCGCTGCAAGTCGCATCCCGCCCCCCGCTGGCTGTCGGGCGATGTTTTGTTTTTGTTTTAGAACTGAGCGCGGCGGCCTCCCTTCCTCTCCCAAGTTCTGACAGCGGCGGTGGCGCAGGCAGGAAACTGCAGTTCCCCGGAACCGGCCCGCGACGCCGGCCGCCGGCCCGGGCGCTGGGGCAGCTCCCCTCCTCCCCGAGGCCGTCCCGGGGAGTCCCGCCTGGAGACGCCGCCCTCCCGGCCGGGGCCGCGGGCTGAGTCAGGGCGCTAGCGTCGCCGGGGCCCGGGCGCCGGGGCCGACGCAGGCCCGGGCAGCTCGCGGCGGCCGGCCGGTGACCCGGGGGTCAGCGGGCCGCGGGGAAGCCGCCCGCCACTTTCTTTACCTGCTGCCGCGGCTGCTCCGTGCGTGACCCGGGACGTCCGAGGTCCGCGGCGCGGCGCCGGCGCGCCCCCTTCCTGCGGCGGGGGTCCCGCGGTGGCACCCCGCGCGGGGCTCCGGAGCGCGGGCGGCGGCGGCGGGGCGGGACGACGCGGGCTCGGCGGGCGGACAATGCGGCCGGCGGAGGGCCGCGCTGCGCGAGTGGGGCCGGGCGGCGCGCGCGTGGCCGAGTGTGTATGTGTGCGCCTGTCAGTCAACGCTGACAGACCGCAGCCGATTGGCCAGGTCCCGCCGGCCGGCCCCGCCCTCCGCCGCCGCCCATTGGCCGGTTTGAACACAAAGGCCCCCGACTCGCCCCGCCCTCCGCGTGGGTCCCGCGACCGGGCGCGTCCGGTCCCGGGTCCGCGCGTGGGAATTCCGGGTCCCGTGCGACCCTCAGAGGCGCTGAAGACGTTGGGGGGCCCTGCGCTAAGGCGCGGGCCCGGCGGGGCCTGTGCGCCCCGGAGTCGCGCAATGTGATACCGCGAGCCTCACCCCGTGCGCGACCCGGGCCAGGCCCTAAAGGCGTTGGGACCCTGTCCGGCCGAAGGTGGCCGCAGGAGAAGGGGGAAGATCCCTACACGGGGTCCGCGCGATCGGTAGCCCACAGCGAAGCCTTGCTTAGCTCGCAGAGGTGGTGGCGGTTTGCCAGACACCTTGCGTAATTGTCCCCGCCAACCATTCTGTGCCCATTTCAAAGACAAGGGAACCGGTTCATGGAGGTTTTCCGTGTCTGACACTGAGCCGCCCAGCGGCAAAGTGGAGATAAGAGTCTCGCCACATTCAAGCTTGTGTTGTCTTCATTGCAAGGTTGAATTTCAGACTTCAGGCCCGGTTGGCAGCTCCCCATCTTCCAAAGCCCCCGACTATTTTATTTTTAAGGAAACAGTCAAGTGACCCGGCTACTTCCAGCCTAACTCCCCCTGAAATGAGGAGGCCTGTCCCAGGAGTCTTGTCCCTTACCCCTCCCCTAACGGTACAGATGCGGCCCTTGCAGCTGGGGACAAGATGCTTCCTGTGAGCACCCTTCTGAGAGAAGGGGACACTTAGGGCCTTATTTCACTTTCAAAGTGCCAGGAAGAAATGGAACAAGCTTAGAAAGAATCGCAGGTATAGGAAGGCCCTGAGGGTAAAGGTCTGTGGAATCACAAGAATCATCCAGGCAAAGCCAGACTGTATTCCTATTGTCCCATCTGCACAGGAGTGTCACCTGTGCTGGTAGTGTCTTAAAGACAGCATCACTACGTGCTTGCTGGGAACTGACTTCTATGGGAGCGTACTTGGACAGAGAACTCAGGTTAGAGGCAGCAGCCAAGCAGGAGAGAAGTTCTCTTAAGTCAGGGTCCCCACAGCGATCCCCAGTTCTGCGGTAACTCGCTCCAGTGAAGTCTCCACCTCCATTGCAGGTCCTGCTCCCCTCCTCTCCCGGGTCCAGGGGAGCAGCCCTTTCTTGGCCTGTTTCCATGCCCTGGGGCTGGCTGCAGGTAGCTCCTCCTGCACTATGGTGCCTTAATGGGCCTGCAGTGGGCTCACACACATTATTAGGGGCTGAACCTGGGAACCCTGGGCGTTACCTAAGTGGAAAGGCTTTGCAGAAGTGATTAAGGGTTTTGGAAGGAGATCATCCTAGATTATCACGGACTTTTGAGTAACGACAGGCATCCTTTACATGGAGCGGAGAGGCCCAGGAGAGGGCGTGGAACCACAGCGATTCGGATGAGTGGAGGAGTGTTGACAGTTACTGAAGGGACGAATGATGGACTCTCCCCTAGAGCAAGGAAGACTCGGGGCCCTGCCCCACCTTGATTGCAGCTGGGCAACACTGAGCACAGATTTATAGTCTTCAGAACTGTGAACAAATCCATTCCGGTTGATTGAAGTTGCTAGGTTTGTGGTCTTTTGTTATAGCAGCTCCAGGAAACCAGACAGGGCCTTAGTGGGTGCTAGACCTTGGGATTCGGCATGTGAGTGTTCTGGGGTCCTCACTGTCTCCCGATGGCTCTCATGACAGCCCCATCAGAGCTCTGAAGTGGGGTACAGACCTATGTCCCCGTTACTCCTGCCTCCTCCTTGCCACCTCCTCCCTGTCCTGCGGACATTTATTAGCTCCTTCCCTCTGCACCGCCCGGCTCTGTCCCTGCGCCTCTCTCACCACCATTCCACATAGATGGTGTGGATGGGTGCGTTCACCCCAGATAGAACAGGGTTGCCGAGGTCAACCGCTCAGCCATCAGAACACGGCTGTGTGACTTTTCTTTTTTCTTCCTGTCCCATTCCCCCCTGGCGGGCTCTTCTTTCATGTAAAAACAGCTAGGGGCTTGTTTGCAGTTCAGTGGTTGAAGTATGTGTACCTACTCTATATATAGCATACATGAGGGTCTGGGTTCTACCTGAAAAAAAATGTAGTCATGTTTACAACCATGTTGATATAAAGGTGATTATTACTTTCATCTTTAGTGTTATTAGGTTTATTTATTTTTCTGGATTTAGAAGAAATCAAAAGGCATTTGATGAAGATGACCTGCATTGGAGATACCAAGGTCAGAACTCAGGGACATAAGGCAAGGACTGCCCCCCTTCAGTCCCTGCATGCACAGAGCCACCCACCAGCCGTGGTCGCTGCCTCTTGCTTGGAGAAAGTCCCACTGAAGTAAAGACTCACCTGGGCCAGGTGCCCCGGGTAAGTCACCTAATCTGTCTGGACCATTTTCTCTTTTCACCCAATATGAATAATGATATTGTCCTGCCTGTCACGCCAAGTGACTCTGTGGCCTCGGACAGGTTCCCAAAGCCCTCGGGTCTCTGATGCCTTATGTGAAGTCAAGGGAGGAAAAGAACAGGAAGGACTTCAGTCCCGCTCACCCAGATCCCAGCTCTGTCTGTCCCGCATGCAAGTCCAGGGACTTCTCTGTGCTTCTGGAATCAAGGGTCTGCCTTGCTGTACCCCATGTGGTGGCAGAATGAGCTATATGCCTCTGGCCCTCCCTGGTCAGTGACGGGGGCTCAGGTGGGAGGCACCTGCCACCTCCCTGCGGCTAATACCCCCTCCACGTCTCCCTGCGTCGTCATCATCCGCCCACCCTCAGGGTGTCGGGGTTTGTCATTTAGCCTCAGGCAGACTTGGCAAGTAGGGCCTTTCATGTCAGAGTCCCTGGCTGTGGGAACACGTTTGGCAGCTGTCAGAGGGTGGAAACTCCGGGACGCCTGGTGCCCCCGAGTCCCGGAGGCCGCTTCTCTGCCTCCTTGCAATCTGATGTGGGCAGTTGCTGCACCCCACCCAGCCTTGCTGTGGGGTTCAGACGCTTGCAGATGCTTTCATCTTACAGTTACCAAGCCTGCCGGCAGGCCCAGCCCTATAAAGCTGGTTTATGAAGAAGTCTGGTAGGAGGAGGGAGCGGATTCAGGTCAGGGTCGGGACGCTCCCAGGCAGCCAGAGGTCGGCCCAGACCCTTCAGATGACTGTGTCGTCGTCGTTTCTGACCCCATGGCAATGACAGTGCCCAGCTCCTCATAAATGCTCAGTAAACGCACAGCATCTGGATCTTCAAATGCCCGAGTCCCAGCCACGACCTTGAGGTGGCTTCAGGTGAGCCTCTGTAGACCGCAGTCCATTTCCAAATGCTCTCCTTGGCCGATCCCTAAGCCCACGCTTAGGACGGGCTGGGCCTGGCCTGCCATTCAGGGACCCAGGCCACGTGGTCCTGTGTAGAGCGGCGCTTGCTCCCGTGTTCCCCGTAGCTCTCCATCCTTGTCTTCTGGGACGAGTCCCAAAGCACGTCGCGAGGGCCCAAAGGCACTTGGTCAATGTCGCCAGGCTATGAGGAGTGCTCATAGCTTCCTACCCAGCACGGTGCCCAGCCTGGCATAGGCTAACCCTGGAGGAACGGCCCACACAGGCCTTCAGAGCTGCCCCATCACCCCATCACCTCCCAAGCCTCCCCTTTCCTCTTCATGCAAACCCCAGGCCTGAGACACACCTGCACACGCCTGTTTTCCCACCCACAGGATGGGAACAGCAATCCGTCCCCTCCTGTCCGAGTGGAGGCTGTGGAAGTCAGGGTGGCATGTGGAAGTCCTCCAGGCCTGGAGAGAAGGACCCCCGAGGCGGCGAGGTTCCTGGGTGGTCACAGTTCTGTGGGGAGTAGTATGGCGACCTGCTTTCTGAGCAGGGTCAAGCACCCAGCTCAGGAGGAGCACGCTGAGTCTCTGGGGAGCCCCCCAGAGAGCTGCAGGGCGGGTGGGCTCCTGACTAGGTCGAAGGAATCTCAGTCTGGGACCCCAGGATGTTCAGGACTCCTTTGTGCTCTTCACGCCTCCTGCACTGTCCTGTTTCTTCTTCTTTTTTTTTTTTATTATTATTTTATTCAATTGTGTGTGTGCACATGTGTGTGTCTATACGTGGGGTCTAGGATCCGAACTCAAGACCTTCTGCCTGCAAGGCGGAGGCTTAACCCCTGAGCCACCTCTCCAGCCCCTGTCCTGTTTCTTCTTGCCAGGGCAAATCCTCCAAGTGCGGGGAGGCTGGGAAGCTGGGCCCGATGGCACAGGATGGCATAGGATGGGACTGCAGAGGCCAACATGCCATCTGCCAGCTCTTCTTTGCTAGGTGTCCAGGGGGCTTATGTACATGCGTGCGCACACACACACGCGCGCGCATGCGCACATGCACACGCAGCTCCTCCCAAGTCCTCCAGTGGTCAGACATGCCAGCCTGTGGCTGGGGGCCAAGAGCTGTGGACTGGAGAAGGCAGCGTCTCGGTCCTGGGGTGCTGTGGGGGGCATGTCATGCACACCTGCCTCCTCTCCATCCTGCTGCTTCCCTGGCCCCAGCCACACTCCCCTCCTCGCCCCTCCCCGGTCTCCTCTGCGTCTCCACAGCTTTGCTCTGCAGCCAGGTCCCTGCCCCCTTCCCCTCCAGGACTTGCTCCTTGTCTCCCAGGCCCCTTTCCACCTCCCTCCCCCGACTTACCATCTCTCCAAGACCCCTCAGTGCCGTCCCCTCTTCCTCACCGGGCCTCATCCTGTGCAGTCGCCATTTCTGCAGCTTTGTAATGGCCTCCCTCTCCTCCGCCATGCTCCCCGCGGAGGGTCTTCCTTAAGCAGGGGTATGACCAGTCCCCAGCTTCGCATGGGTCCATTGCCAGGACAAAACCTGCGACCCAGAAGACCCTCTGGGCCCCTCCACCTTCATGGCTTCCTCTCCTCTCGGGCATCTGATGACCGTGGGCTCTGCGTCCAGGCAGCTGGACTCTGGGATGGCTTCCACCATGCCAAAATAAGGCCAGTTTGCGGTGCCCAACCTGTCGTGCAAACACCGTGCTGTGCAAATGGTCTGTGCCTGCAGGAACTCTGGTGCGTTCCAGGCAGAATGTCACAAGGCCACCCAAACCCAAGACATTCGGTCTGGTGACTGCCCTAGTGGATGGAAGCCTGGGTTACAATGGCTCCTTCGTTATAGAGTTGGGTATGTTCTCGGTGGATGCCTCTGGGCTCTGCAGAGTGCCCGAGGCCTAGGCTGACTGAGTCTTGGAGTCCACTGTAAGAACTTACTTTTCAGCTGGAGAGATGGCTCAGGGGTTAAGACTCTGTCTTACAAGCAGGTGGTCCTGAGTTTGGATCCCAGGTCCCATGTAAAAATTCCAGGTGGAAATAGCCTACACTTCTAGCCCTGAAGGGCAGAGCTTGGGAAATCCCAGAGCCAAGCAAAAAGGAGGTAGAAGCAATCCAGGATGAGTCTCCAAGTCAACCTTGGTCCTCCACAGGGACACACAGTGCCTCACCCACAAAATAAATAAATAATTCATTTCCGTGAGCATTGGTATAACCGAGTCCTGTTGTCTCGGAGAAGGTTGTAAAACCTATGTGGTCCAATTCCCTTGCTATTTCCTGGTGGTGGTTGTTGTTGGAGACAAGACTTCACGTAGCCCAGGCTAGCCTCAAGCACACAGGGGTCAGCCTGGCCTTGACCTTCCAATCCTCCGCCTCCACCTCCTGAGTGCTGGGATTACAGGGCAGGTGCCAACATACCTGGTTTAGGGCTCCCACATCTGGTTTACACAATGCTGGGGATCGAATATCATATGAATGGTTTAATGAGCTGTGTTCCCCACTTTAGGATCAACAAGGGTTGGGGTTGAGTGTTCCCAGGGTTTCTGCAGATCCAGCCTTAGCCTCATTTGTGGGTCTGTAGTGGGGCACAGATATCACAGAACCCAGAAGTGTAGAAGGCACCAACCCCAGAGCGCCCCTCGTCTGCTCTCCCAGCCTCCTCCAGGCCCAGAGAGCATCTGACAAAATGAGAGATGAGAGGGAGGGAGGGAGGAAAGGAGAGAGAGAGAGATGCGCAGGTCACACACAAGACACACAGTCATATCAGATAGGGAGATACACACACACTAACATTCTCTCTCTCTCTGACACGTTCATTTGCACGCACATTCCCCCCACCTCCTGCCCTAGCTTCTCCCTGATTGCTATCCCGTGGCGCAGGAAGGTATCATTGCCAGTCCAGGTTTCTGGCGTGGGAAGCAGACAGGGAGGAGGACACAGAGACAGACAGAAGAGACAGACAGAAAGGTTTCTGTGGCAGTTTTTAGATGTCAATTTAATGATCGAGAACTGAACCTTTAGGCATTCCTTACAAGGAATCATTTAGCTAAGGCAAGGCTCTGAGCAAACTTTAAGTGATTATGTCACTGATGTGGGAAAATCCAGTTTATGGTGGGTAAGACCATTCCAGGTAGGGGAGAGAGAGCTGGTTGGAAATTGTCATACTGGCAAGATATGCATATCCTGTGCATATGGTATGGCCAGTTCCTGGCTTCTCATGTTGGTATGAGCTCTCTGGCTATCACAATGGACTGTAACCTCCAATTGTATGTGTAGCAAAACCCCTCATTCCCCTAAATTGTTTGAGTTAAGTATTCATTATATCAGTGGGACTATGAGAGGAAGACCGGTCCCTTCCAAGGCAGATTCTAGCCTTGGGGTACCCTGCTCTGGAGGCAGTACCCTAACCGCAGGATGGAGAGGATCCAAGCTGTCTCTCTTGCTTTTTTTTTTTCTCTTTGCACTTTTTATTAGGTTCTGTGGATCAAACTCACGTCTGAGGTTTGGAAACAAATGCTTTTATCAGTTGGGCCATCTTGTCAGGCCTCTTGATGTTTTCTTTTTTAAATGTTTAAATTTATTTTTCTAGTTTTACAAGCATATTGAGTATTTATCCCTGTTCCCTCCATCTCCCTCCCTCCTATCTTCCTCCCTTCATCAATCCTTCTGCCTCCCACTCTCCTGCCTGGCCACTTCTATGAACCCCAGGGTTCCCTCTAGCTTGTCTACTCTCGTGGGGGTTCAGGCCTCTGTGGCATACCAAGTTGCATCTCCTTCGGCCACCCCACTGATAGGGGCGTTTCCCTTCTCTCATCCAGCTCTAGTCCTCAAGGTTGCCACCGTGTCTTCTCTCTCTTGAGTTCCTCGACAGTCTATAGGGGGTGTTGGTCTGCCAGTCATTGTGCAGATGTGGGAAGGACAAGTCTCACTGCAGTGAGTTCCTGGATGCGCTATCTTTTGCTTTTTAGGAGAACCGCGTGTTGGGTGAGTGCTGGGGAGCCCTGGGGCCTGGGGGGTGAGTGGAAGCAGTGTCTGCTACAGGGACCCCAGACAAGCCCAAGCTTGTCTCACCACAGCTGCACAGGGACCCCAATTTCATCAAAACCTTCCTACCAGGCTCCACCTTGTCTCCTACATGAGCTTGTGGGGTGCTCCTGCCTGGATGGAGGTACTGAAGTATTTTGGATTTGGGGGACTCTTTAGTGACCCTCTGAAAGAAGGGAGACTGTGAGGTCTGAGTGAGTAGAAAGAGTTGGTGGCTGATGGTTAGCCAGCGGGGCCCAGATGTGCCAGGCAGGTGCTGAGCAGTACTGACCTGCAGCTCTAGAGAGGGCAGGTGCTCAATAAATGTTTGGGAACGACAAGTAGCCATCAGGTTCTGGATGACTCAAAACCACTGTATTTTTTCTCACTTGGGCTCAGTGAGCCTCAAGAGGTAGTCTGGGGTCCATTGGGCCGGTCCTCTGGGTAGCAGGCACCGCAATCCTCCCAGGAAGTTCCTGGCCTCCAGCAGGCCCATGTTATGCCCACGAACAGCCACAAGGGGTCGCCCTGGACCGTCAGCTACAGATTGCTGAGCCCGCCCCACAGAGTCGGTGGGCTGGGCAGGAATGTCCCAGGAAAACATCAGGACTCACGGGGACACAGGCGTGGACCTGGTCTTACGTGAGCCTGGAGCTTCTCTTCCATCGGGGCAGGAAGCCTGTCATACCAGTCCTGGCTGGTATGAAGGTGGAGCCAGGCGGGTAGGTGTCCGAGGATTTGAGCCAGGTTATTGTGCCGTGTGGCTGAGCCTCGTAGATGCAGGTATTCCAGGTCTTGGGGGTGGAGGGTGAAGTTGGTGCTCAGGCACTTTGGGAACCAGGCCATGGGTCTTACAAGCCGGATGAAGAACAGGGAAGTGGGGGGTCTTAGAACCGGGGTTCTGCCCAGGTGGATGGGCTGTGTTCTCTGAGGAAGCTGGGGGAGGTGGGACAGGAGCCCGGCAGCGTGCCTGGCCCTGCAGCTTCTCCTGGGCTAGCAGGTTCCTTCCTGGCCCACTCGCTTCTCCTCAGACCCTCGGAAGTGGCAGAAGAGGACTGCTCCGGAGGGCCCCCTTTATGGCCTTAGGCCCTACAAGACCTCCCCCCACATGCCTGCTGCGCCCAGGCTCCTCGCAGCTGTCCACACACCCCACCCTGCCCATCTTTAGCTCTGTCTGCTCCGCACACCTACAGGTCCTCCCTGAAATCCCTTCCCGGCTCAGCTCAGAGGCCACATCTGTGCCAGCTCCCGGGGCCAGTCATGCCTGGAGACTGCCCCTTCTCAGGCCCCTGGCATCCCAGCCTAGGCGCCCGCTGCTCACGTGAGCCGGGCTTGTGCTTAAGGCCGTTTCATGCCATGACCAGCCTGCCCCGTCATCCACCATTTTCGATGGTTCGACACAGGGCTTCACGCTGTGACCCAGGGTGGTCTGGAACTCACTTCTGGCAATCCTTCCTCTTCCACTTCCCAAGTGCTGGGATTATAATGGTGACCGCCACACCTGGTTTTAATTTTAATTTGGATGCAGGGCACTGGGGATGTGAAGATGCCCCCCCATGCACAGTGCCACAATGCTGGAGTACTAAGGCACAGCAAACGCACAGTAGGGACACACAGTAGGGATACACAGCGACTGTGTGGGTGAGTGTCCAGATGTCATGGGGCATCAGTCTTGCTGTGTCCCTCCTTCAGCTACTGGCAGGCAGTGGCCTGAGCCCAGGCTAGCCCCATTCTACTATGTCACAGATGTTTGTGAAGCCATTTCCCCCACGAGGTTAAAAAGGGTCTCATGGGCCCACCCTGGCGTGCTTCATTAGGCCCTTTCTGGGAGGACACATAGTAGGGACACTTGTTAGGTGACAGTCTCCACATGGGTGTACTTGCCATCAGGACTCTTTCCCGGCTCAGAGGAGCGAAGGCCAGGGCTGCTCCCTCTATACACCCATAGTTACCCCACTTTCCTGCCTTAGCTTTGCGGGGTTCAGGTGCTCACAGGAGCCTGACAGCAGCAACCCTCCACACCACCCAGCCCAGCCTTCCAGAATTTCACACCTTATGCCAGGAGCAGAACCTTCCCCCTCCAAGACTGCACAGTGGCCCTGAGCCCCTCCCTCCATCAGCCCTGGCAGTTAGTGGCCGCTTCTCCCTGAGCCCACCCTCCATCAGCCCTGGCAGTTAGTGGCCGCTTCACCCTGAGCCCGCCCTCCATCAGCCCTGGCAGTTAGTGGCCGCTTCTCCCTGAGCCCGCCCTCCATCAGCCCTGGCAGTTAGTGGCCGCTTCTCCCTGAGCCCGCCCTCCATCAGCCCTGGCAGTTAGTAGTGGCCGCTTCTCCCTGAGCCCGCCCTCCATCAGCCCTGGCAGTTAGTTAGTGGCCGCTTCTCCCTGAGCCCTGTCCTCCATCAGCCCTGACAGAGCCCAGGGCCATGCTGTATGCTGTGTCCTGTAGGCGAGAACACGCTACAGGAATGCCGCTGAGCTCCCCACCCAGGAGGAGAACGCAGGCAACACCCTCCTAGAACAGACAGAAGAACCAAACTAGACCCGGGGTACAAAAGGCTCAGTGTGGTGTACCCGGCACACCCGGGCACTCGAGAGCCAGGGAATATTATTAATAATAATTCAAGTCTTCTTCCTGTCGGTGGCTGGCTGGCTCCCCACCCCCTCGGCCTTTCTAAGGATTGAAGACAGCAGCTGGCGGTGGGAGGTGGTTGCTTTAAATACAAGAGGAGGAGAACAAAAGGAAAATAGGCCAAGGAGGTGGCTTGTGGCTAAACCACCCCCCCTCCAAGCCTGGGGGAGGGATCTGGAGGGTGTTGGTTGAGCCGTGGCGCCCTACACTCCCAAAACTGTGGGCCCAAAGCCTTGCCCGAAGTTAGGCTCCCCTGCTAGGACTAGGGGTGACCCAGGCTCTGGCTGGGATCCCAGTGGCAAGGAGACACCTTCTGACCACCTGCAGGGTTCGTCTCTGAGGAGCAGGAAGTAGGTTAAGCAGCTTCCTGGAGTCTCTGCCTGCTTCCAAGGCAACATTAAAGATTCACTAGAAGATTCCGCAGGAGCCCCACAGAGAACTTCAGAGCAATCCCGCCCCAGCTGCCCACCCTCCTTGGTTGCCATGGAGTCCCACTGCCAAGCCCTCATCCTCTACCTCCAGGACAGGCCCCGGTGAGGCCTGTGGTCAGCGTGAGCACCAGAGTGTCGTTCTCTGAGCTGGGCACAGGATGGACATGTGCCTCCAGCTGTCTGGCAGGTCCCCAACTTCCTATAGAGATGCAGACTCTGGTTGGAATCAGAGGAGGGGACCCTCGGTACCAAGGTGTCCAGGCAAGTCACAGCCCCAGCACACCGGGCAGCAGGGGGCTGGTGGCCACCATCTCCTCTGGTGGGAGGAGAGTTGGGGTGACACGTGGTGCAGGGAACCCCTCAGCAGGGCAGAAGGCCTGAGAACGCAGCAGAACCCGGTGGACCTTGAGCCGGGCATTCTGGTCCTGGCTGGGCTCATGTCTTGACTGGAGCTTGGTCTAAGCCTCTGCGCCTCAGCTTCTCTGCTTATAAATGGGTCATTTCTACCTCAGCAGTATGCTGAGGACTATGTCTCCTTGCCACTGGGATCCCAGCCAGAGCCCGGGTCACCCCTAGTCCTAGCAGGGGAGCCTAACTTCAGGCAAGGCTTTGGAGCAACCCCAGTGGCTGTCAAGTAGGAACCCCAAGATAAAGAACCACTTCTAGCAAATACTTCCCTAGTGTGTGTGGCTGTTTCCCTGTCCTAGGTCTGTCCCCATCAGAACGACCGCTGGCCAGCAGGGGCACTACTATATGGCCAGCAAGGTGAGCACAGAAAAGTGATCGGTAGGGTTAGAGATGGGGATAATGGCAGCTTTGGCCAAGAGTAAGCAGAGCCTCTGGGGTCCTGGCACATATCTTGAAGACATGTGACCCACCTTTTACCTCAGGGGTCCTAGTCAGTTGGCTACAAATGCCTTTAAGAAATACAGCACAAAAGAATATGCCAAGAGACTTGTGTTAAAGCAGAACCATTTATAAAATGAGAAGCCAGGTGGAGTGGCAGATGCCCACTGCAGATCCCTAGAAGTGGAGGCAAGAGGTCATCCTTGGCTGTACAGTAAGCTCAAGGTCAGAGGGCACCACAGGAGACCCTATCTCAAAAAAGTAAATCACCATCATCACCGTCACCATCATCATCATCATCACCACCACCATCACCACCACCACCATTGGCATCCCTTATCACTGCCATTGCCATCATCACCATCCTCCTCCTGCTCACAATCACCACCATCGCCATCACCATCCTCAGCAGGCTGAAGACACAAGCTTCCGGGTGCACATAGGTGCCTATGGAGGCTCGACGTTGATATTCTATACCTTTATCATTTTCCCCATTTTCATGATTGTGTGTATGGATGTTTGCATGTGGCAGACATATGCGCGCACTGAGGCCTGAGACTGATATTGGGAATCATCATTGATTGCTATCCTACCTTATTCTTTTGAGAGTTTTTAATTAAATCCAGAGCTTTCTATAGTGCCAGTCTGGCCAGCTAGCTTGCTCTGGGGATTCCACGGTGGACCTGAACGTGGCCTAGCAGTAGATCCGAGGATCTGAACTCTGGTCCTTTTGGTTGCCTGGAAGTGTTTTAACTGCCGAGACCTCCCAAGGCCTCGCTTTTATTATTAACACATCGTTTCCCAGTTGAACCCAGAGAACGTCAATCAGCTAAGCCAACCAGCTTGTCCTGGGAGTTCCCATCTCTGGCTCCTGAGTGCTGGGATTAGAGGCCACACGTGGCTTCACATGGGTTCTGGGGATCCTAGCTCTGGTTTTCACACCTGGGGGCAAACACCTCAACCACAAAGCCTTCTCACCAGCCCCAAAAAGTGCTTTTGCAGTTTTATCTCCAGACCCTCTAAGTTAGAACCCGGGAATTGTTCTTGTGCCGCAAAGACTGATAAGACGACAGTGTAGCATCTGCAGCAAAAATGACTGAGTGCTGTGGTTTCCTCTGTTTTTGGAAGAACAATTTACTGAATCCAATGGATGGGGGAGACAGGCTGGGCAGTAACTGGGTGCTGCCTATAGTCTGTCCAGTTTTGAAACTCAGAACTGTGGCTTCAGTTCATGTGAACTTGCCCCAACCTGTAGGTTTTGGTGTCATGTATCTCGTGCATTGGTTGTGCCAGGGATATTATTAACAAGGCCTTTCCTGGTGTGCTGCGTTGCTTTGTACCGAGCAGAAACTGAGTCCAGAGAGAAGTCAGCTGATACTGCTAAGGCACAAGTGTGCGTACAGCCAGAGGTGCCACAACTCTGCGTAACGGGCACTGCACCATCTCACCGAGGTTCCCAGTCTTGGGGAGCTGGCTGAGACCATCCCATCTCCTGTCACAGTAATGGCACAGCGTGTAACATGCAGACTCTGTGAAGACTCCTGCAAGTCGCTGAGGCCCAGAGCAGGTCTGGGGCCTCGGAGCCCACCGTCCCTGGCGCCGCCTCACCACCTTGGCTGCCAGCTAGCAGCCGTACTTGCTGGCACCCACGGGCAAGAGATTAAGGCAAGAACAGATGCGAAGCAGGCGGTTCATCAGCACAGCTATTCCAGGCTGGCGCCCCCGCTGGCTCCCACGCCACCCTGCCCTGCTCCACCTCTTCCATCCCATTGGCCGTGTTTGCCAGTCTTTGGTGCAACGAGGTGTTGCCCTCTGGTCGGCATGGAGGGCCAGGGCCATTCTGAGGCTAGATTCTGCCCCGAGGGAGGTGACTCTCCTTCCTGCTGCACTCAAGCTCACAACACACATACACAGATGCACAGACATACACAGACACACATACACACGCATACACAGACACACACATATATACACATGCATACACACACAGACTGACACACACAAGTGCATACATAGACACACATACACATGCATACATACAGACACACATATATATACACATTCATACAGATACACACAAGTGCATACATAGACACACTTACACATGCATACACACACAGACACACACATAATATATTCATACACACATAGACACACATACAAGTGCCTACATAGACACACATACACATGCATACATACACACACACATATATACACATTCGTACACACACAGACACACACATACAAGTGCCTACATAGACACACGTACACATGCATACATGCACAGACACATATACACAGACACACACAGACCGATATACACATGCATACACAGACACGCACATACACATACGCATAGATACACAAAAATATACACACACAGACTGACACTCGTATACATACAGACACACATGTACACACACATACATGGCGAGCTCCTCACTTCAGCTCTCCACCTGGACATCCAGCCTTGGTGGGGCAGAGCAGGGACTATATCCTGGGATGCTCTAAAAGGCCGTAAGTCCAGATAAGTTTTGGTTATTTTAATTGTAAAATCCAAGACATTTATATAAATAAGACCGCTGTGTAAAATATGATTCGCCCTGCTACTAAAACCCTTCTCCCCACACTCAAAAAGAATCTAGAAAAGCCAGATCAGAAGTACAAAGAGCATGCGGTCCCTGATGAAGTCCTGGCGGGCCAGGTTCCCTGCGAAGCCTCCGGTGAGCGCTCCTGGCCTCGGCATCTCACCCAGGCTGTGACACCTCGAGAACCAGCTCTCTTGTGGGGGTCACATGCCACAGCCCTGGCTCTCAACCACATGGCAGGTCTAGGAGAGGGGGCCTGAAAGGTGCGTGTGGCCTGGGCTGGGAGAGAGGGGGCACAGGAAGGCTTTGTCCTCAAGCCAAAGCCAGGGCTGCGAGCTGCCGGTCGCTAAGATGTGGTGTGGTCTGCTCAGCCCAGGGACGGCTGGGAAAGGGTGGGGAAGAGAAGCGCCCTGTGTCTCAAGAGAAAAGGGGCTCCTTAGGGAGTAAAGACAAGGACAGCGGACACTTGCCAGCAACAAGGGCAGTGGGACGCTTGCATACAAGAAGGGACTGATGCGTTCCTCTAGGAAGTCCCATGTCCCACGTCCTTCACTGGTCACACAGCCCCATATCTCATCCACGAGGACTTCTGTCCACAGCTCGGGACTCAGAGGGAGATGGCTGAGAGGCTGGGAGCAGAGATGCCACTGAATTCATACTGGGCATGGCTCAGGAAACTGGTACGCAAGGACAACAGAAAAGACTCCCAACTCTCCTCGGAAAAGCCAGGCCCCGCCTGGGGCTGCTCCCCATTCCAGAGGACAGGCGAGAGAGGCCCCGGGGAGGGCAGTGTCAGGAGCACTTCCAGACGCACACGGCCAGGGTCCCCCCGAAGTACAAGTAGAGGAGGTTCTTCACCTCGTGGGTGATCTCAAACCCAAAGCCCTCGCCAATCACCACGTGCCAAGAGGAGCCAAACTTCTTGTCCATCGTCTCTTTGATCATTTTGGCGGCGCTCTGGAAGGGAGGGGAGCTGGTCAGGGACCGCAGACACACAGCTGGCCTCCCTCACTGCTAGAGAGGTTCCTCCGCGGGGCTGCTGCGCGGGACAGGCGCCCGCTCTGCCCTCCCCGACAGGACACACGGTGGTGCCAGGACCAAGGGACAGACAGCGAGGGTGCTCTGCCACGTAGGGAGTCCCCTGTCCTACGGACTTTGAAATGGATTGGTGGGGTGTAGACAGCAGCTGCCTGGGCCCATCAGTGACAGGCCACAGCAATGCCGGGGGGCCCTGGGCCCCCCACATGAAGGAGTCTAGGGAAGAGCTGAGCACTGGCTCCTGCAGCAGGCACCAGAGGAGCCACACAGAGCATGCCGTCCCCTGTCTTGGCAAGGAAAACCTGGACACTGGCCCCTGAGAAGGGCTCAGGACTCAGGCGGGAAGAACGTGGCTAAGAACACAGCCAGGATGGCTGCACACGGGCTGTAGCCAGGTCCATCCCAACAGCCACCATGCCATACTCTTCGTAGCTTCACGATGACACTGCTGGGCTCATCCCCAGAACCTGGGACGGAGCTGGGGCTTCGCCCTTCTGAACGATGGACGGGTGCATGAATGATGCCTGCGGACCTCTGCTCCGGGCTGGGATGGAACAGGGAGGCAAGGCTCCCTCTGGGGCTGGGTGTTGCCCCATGGGCACCAGCCTCTACCTACTGGTCCCCAGAACAGGGAACACTTGCAAGCAAGGCTGGCCTCGTCCCGAGAGGTACTGGAGCTGGTGGGGCTCCGGGCACTCTGCTACACCCAGGGCTGCTCGCGCTGAGCGGTACCTCGTTGTTGTTGGAGAACTTCTCACAGGCTGTGACGCAGAGCTCCATGGTCTCCACTCGCATCTCCTCCGGCATGTCCGAGTGCTGAAGACAGAGAGACGCTTAGCCCACGACCTGGCTTTCCTGACCAGTCTCCCGGTCCCAAGCTTAAGGCATAGGCACGAGGTGGCTTTTCTAGCAGGTGACTCATCCCCTGACCAGTGCCTGTCGCTGGAGCAAGTGTGGGATGGCGCTGAACCGCACGGCCTCAGGCAGGGCCCATGCTCCTGGCCAAGGATGCATGTGGCCACACAGGGAAACGGTTTACAGCAGGATCCCCTGAGCTACAAGGACCAGCCTGGCCACCCTCAGGGGTTCTGCTCTCTCCCACCCCTCTCTGCTCTTCCTCCTACTCTGGACTCGAGGGCCCATGTCCATCCTGTCCCTCCTCCAGCCCGTATCATCTTCAGGGTCTTTCCACGCAGCTGTGGCTTCTGCATGGGAGGGCTCCACATCTTCATCCCTGCCCAGAGCCTTCTGTGGGCTCTGGACTCTCAGGCCCCACTGTCTCCACGATAATTGCACTTACAAGTCTAAAAAATAACTTTGAATTTTCCACCAACTTCTTTTGCTGGCAGAGTCCCTTTCTTGAGTATGAATTCCTTCTTCCCATTCCTTTGAAAAAAGTAACCCTGGTCCATGCTTGACCCTCTCCCTCACACCAAGCACGTGACCCTCTCCCTCACGCCAAGCACGTGACCCTCTCCCTCACGCCACTGCCTTCAGGGGGCCCAGGCCCGTCTCACTGGATGACAGGGCCTGGCCCAGGCCTGTGCGTCCATCCGTCACGGGGCCCAGGCATCGCTGTGCCTCCATCCGTCACGGGCTCAGGCATCACCTGCCCAAGTCTACTCTCCTTACATGGTGGACGTGATCTCAACATGAGACAGGGGCAGGTACCACTCTCGCCCCCTTTCCTGGACCCCTCTCTGCAGATCCTCCGACCTCAAGACAGAGCCCCCATGCTAGCCAGGCCTGTGAAGTGCAGTCCGCTGTCACTAAGCCTCACGCCCTGCCTCCCCTCTCAGTGGCACCGGCCAACCAGGCTAATGATGCCCAGCCATCCTGCTTGGGTTCCTGGGCTGGAGTTTCCTTGCAGGGCAGATCGTTGCCCAGGTCTTCAAGAGACCTCCTACCCCATGCAGCGTCTGATCCCAGCACCCTGCGCTGAGCCCGCACTCTCTGTTACGGCACGTGTGCCTGCCACTGTGTTCTGCTACATGCTGCACTGGCCGCCATCCAGTGCTTAGAACTGTGCCCAGCACGTGGCAGGCGATCTAAACACTTGGCGAATGAATGAATGAATGAATGAATGAAAGGATGAGTCACTGTGACTTCTGGGTGTTTTGATTTGAGCCAGCGAAGCCCTTTTCTCCCTCTTACTGCCACCCATAGGAACACGGTCTACCCGCCTCTCCAAGCTGTGGGTGCATGGTGGCCACTTGCTCTCCCCCAGGCTTACCCTGACCAGGGGGAAGGTCTGCAGGCGCTTATAGTCGGCATCCTCTTTCTTCCCTTCAGCCTCTCCCATGATCCTCCCAGCGAGCCCTCTGGAGTAGACAGTGGGCTTTCAGGAGGCGCTGGACCTGGCAATTACGACGCCCAGGAGGCTCAGGAAGAAGGCCCTGCCAACTTGGTGGGAGCAGAGAATGTCTTTCCCCGAGGGGTGCTGCAGAAAACAGGAAAGGCAGAGAGAAGAGTTGGCTTTCAAAGCACACATCGCAAATTAGAAATGTCTCAGTAACAATTTGACACCTCCCCATCTGAACGCCTCTGTCTCCTTCCCAAATGGCCAGCAAGCCTGCAGACGGAGGGTGAGTCAACTGGAGATGCTGCAAGAACACGCTGTCATTGAAAGACAGACATGACTGTGGGCCAGGATGGAGCCGTGAGAGCAGCTCCTCTGTGCCACGACGGTGGCTGGGAACGAGGAGGTCAGATGCTCGGGTGACCATGAACCATCTGTGCACTCACTGCCAAGTGAAGGGTCCTGATCTGCAGATGCCTGGGTGGTCCCTGCCTACGTGCTCTATAGCCACCAGTCCTGTCTGCCTGGTCCTCGGCACTGCTGTTTGACTAATGACCAGCAGCACTGCCTGGGGCCACCGAGTCCTCACCAGTAACAGGGACGAGCCCCCTCCATCACAGGGAACTCTCTGGATAGAGGGCTGCTCCCCTCCTCTGATTCCCAGGGGACTCAATGACACTGCACATGGGTGTGGTGGCAAAGCTAGAGGAATGTGTCCACGCCGCCCCTCCCTGTCAGGTCTAGGCATCTGATAACAGATGGGCTTCTCCTCTGCAGATAAATGTCTTGAGCCCATGGGTGCCATCCTGCAATCAACACATCCTAGAATTAACTCAAAGGCTTTCTTATCTCAGGAGCAGCATGTGACTACAAATCATCCTGACCAAACCTTCCTGGCAGTCTGCAGTGGACAAACGCAGATGAAACATTCATGCCAGTGTCTTTTGACAACACCCATGTATTCAGTGTGTGTGTGGGCTGAGCTCGTGGAGGCAGGAAAACTCTTGTTTCTGTTGCTCTGGCTCAGGCTACTGGTCTTCGAGCTTCTGATGGATTCTCCTGCGCTGCAGCTCTCCTTGCCACAAGAACGCTGGCATTACAGGCGCGTGCCACTGTGCGGCTCTAAATTATTATTATTATTTTAAACATGTTCTGAGGACTGAACTCGGGCATCACCATAGTACGGCACTTTTTCTTGCTGAACCATTATCTTCCCTGTTCACCATGCCAGGATGTCTTACATCCTTAAATAAGTCTAATTCCACTGCACAGTCACTATACCCCACGATACCGTACATACATTTTGAAGACAAGACCTTGCTGTGTTGCAGGCTGGCTCCAGTGATCCTCTGCCTCAGCCTTCTGAGTAGCTCGGTTTCTGCACCTAACAGGAAGGGACAACAGGCGACAGGCGTTAGGGGTGCTGTGAGCTAGCCCGTGCCCAGTACATGTCTTTACGCAGCGCACCATGACGATAACTCCGGAAGCTAGAGCCCTTGTGAGCAGCAGCAAAGCGTGGATACCACTGGCCTGAGCGGGCAGCCTGCTCTGGCATGGCCTGGTCCTTCCAAGTTTCACACATGCACAGGTGTCGCTGCTTGCTGTGGCCCTGGCCACTCCTGTGCCTCAGATGATCAGGGTGGGGTCAAGTTACATCTCTTTCTAGCATGTGTGGTTCTAATGTGACTGGCCTGGTCCGGCCGAGTGTTGCATTTCTGAGTTTGCTTTCCTGGCTGGGCTATGCTCCCAACTCGCCACCTCTCCAATACACAGAGGCCCTATGGTGCCACCCCATTTGGTGGGCTCCCTGAGTGAGGCTGGAAGCCTGGGACAGCCTCCACCATTCCACAACATTGGAATTTTCTCATTTCCCTGGGGACAGATGGCCCTTACCTCCTCACTCTGGGCATGAGCACGGCTCCGATATTAGCAGGTTTCGTCTGCACATTTGTGTTGGCTGTTTACCAAGCACAATCTCCTTGCGCTGTCTCCTCAGAGTTCCTACTCCCCGAACCCAGTGACTCACTTGTCCCTGGCTCCTAGACGCCGTGGCCTGCCTCCACCTTTATCAAGGTGTGACAGCCGGTAGCAGGTGTCCCGGTGGCAGAACTCAGTGTGACGTCATTCATTTGCCCTGGAGCTAAGGAGGCTGGCAGGCAGGAGAGGGAGGGAATCACAGGTGGGCTCAGGCCAGGCTCAGGGAGGTCAGTTAGGTCTGCAGCCAACATACAGGGTCTGCGGGAGGTCACAGACTTTAGGAGTGCTCCTCAAGCAAGTGTTCAGGAAAGATGGAAGGGGACACTCCCCTAGGACAATTCTAGAGAGTTCCATCCATTTCCAGGCTTTGGAGCCCAGAGCAGATGACTGAGCTTAGGCCTGGTTTCCTCGAGCAAACAGAATGCAAACTCGCTTTTCTTAGAGAGCTGCCTTGGGTCTCCCTGCGCCGAGCCTCGTCCTGCTCTCCGGGCCGCCATGCAGAGACCAAGGCCTTGTCAACAGAGCTTTTCCTGACTACCACATGCACTTCCAGCAGTCGAAAAGGGGCAAGAGCAGGATGAAAAGGAAGTCACCGAGAAAACACTTCCACACACAGAAAGGAAGGAGAGGTTTTTATGATCCTGTATTATTACAGCATGATTAGAATACCCTGCTGAACGACTGCTATCAAAATAGCAGAACTGGGGAATTAACAACCCTATCAATCACTGTGGAGTGAGCAGGCGCCTGACAGAGGCTGAGCCGCACTAGAAAGCACGTTTTAATAATGTAAATGTGCCACAGCCAGGGTAGAAGCCGGAGCCTGTGCCATCAGGCCCATGTGACACCTGAAGTCGGCAGGGCCTTGCTCCCCCCACCCCCAGGCTTCTCCAGGGCTCTGCACAGCCTCCCACAGGAGGCTCACATGGGCTTGGCCTTGTCACGCCATCAACCAGCGTTCCTGTCTTGCGGTCCTTCCTCACTGTGGGCTGACCTCCATCACCATTTGTTACTTGGTTCTGAAGCATTAGGAGGTTTGGGAAAAACCCATGGACCCTAAGTGTCTAACAGCAGTGCACATGTATGGATGCGTACCAGACATTCTATTCATAGGATGCTCTTGGCCCTGAGATCAAAGCTCACCACCCCCGGATCCTTTATCTGAGAGAGGGCAGGACCCTCTCGGGGCATGTCATGGTGGGTCCACTGGCAAGTCTACAGGCAGGTCTTAACTCATGACCACTCTGCTCCTAACATGCTCTCGCCCCTCTCGGCCTCAGTTCTCCAATGAAAATGGGGAAGGAGTGGGCTCCACCTCACGGTAGGGAGCAGCCCGGGCCTGGTGTGGCAGGAAAGAGAACTTCAGTAGCCTCTTCCTGCGGAGCCAGTGACAAATCTACGCATTCAGCCCAGTGAGCCGATGCGTCCCAGCTCTGCTGAGGGCCTGGCTTTGTGCTCCTGCTGCAGGAGAAGGAGAGTGGACAGTGGACGGCACTCACGACCCCGGTGGCAGTGCGTGATCAGTCATCCGGACAGTTCCATTTCAGTTGGCTCCTCGGCCAGCACTGGCTTCTAGCTCTTAGGCCCCTGGGGCACCCCAAGCAGGAGAGGTGATGGGGGGGCTGCTGGAGGGTGCGCAGCCAGCTGGGCACAGCCAGGATCTGCGTCCACAGCCAGCCTCCTGACTTCACCTTCTGTGCTTTCTGCCCGGAAGGAATAACTTCAGCACTGGCATCTACCAGCACGTCTGTCCCAGCCATGCTGGGGACGTCACCATGCACCTTGGTCACACGCTGCCTTTTCCTGACAAGTCCACCCTCTGCCTTCTAGCCAACAAATGAGAGCAAAGCTGGCGGAGAGGCCAAGGACCGCAGCAATAAGGTCGAGTGCGGACCAGGTCAGCGGGAGCGGGGGAGCGGGGCGAGGGGGGGGCAAACCCAGGGCTGAGGGCTGCGGCTCTCCAATCTCACTGTGAGACCAGTAGCGCATCACCTAAGGCTGGTCATGCAGCACAGATGACAGAGTGCTGGCCGAGCACACACGCTCAGGGACAGGATCCCC
The DNA here is from genome assembly GCA_023101885.1 of Typhlomys cinereus. NCBI lineage: Eukaryota > Metazoa > Chordata > Mammalia > Rodentia > Platacanthomyidae > Typhlomys > Typhlomys cinereus. The sequence goes on from JALPQD010000215.1 coordinate 2,888,698, forward strand.
AGCACCAATAAACCAGGGTGATGGCACCTCCTGCAATCACAGGACTTAGGTAAAGGCCACAGGATCAAATGTCCAAGGTCTTCCTTGGCCAACAGTGAGTTCAAGACCAAGCTGGGCTATGGGAGACTCTGTATTCAGAAAAAAAAAGAAAAAGATGTAAAGAAACACATCACCTAGCCAGGACTCACCTCACCTAGCCAGGAGTCAGGCGGATGCCCGGAACCCCAGCACTCAGGAGGCAGAGGCAAGACTGCTGTGAGTTCAAGGCCAGCCTGGTCCACAGAGAGCGACTGTCTAAGAAACCAAGAAAGATGATGATGATGATGACTGTCATGTGCTGTAAACAAGGGAAAGGTTAAAGGTACAAAGTAGATAACTGCAGAACAATGGTGACCATTCTCAAGAGAAGAGTTACACACACACACACACACGCACACGCACACGCACACGCACACGCACGCACACGCACACGCACAAGCACACACACGCACACGCACAAGCACGCACGCCAGGCTGCTTTGCTTTGTCCAACATGGCCCCGCTGTCCCTGTTTTTGAGCCTTGGTCCACGGAAAAGGAAGAGGAAGAGAAGGGAAGACAGGCAAGGATCGAGGTGGGTGACAAGAGACATCTGTCGACTAGTTGAGACGGGCGACTCTCAACATTTCCTTGGTCCAATACCACATGCTAACAACAGTGACTCATGCAGTGCACCCCCATGGCCAGACCTGAATTTGGATGAAATCCCAAAAATTGTCAAGAGACAAGTGTAAGAAAGTCATAACCACGACAGTATTGGCTGAGCACGAAGCTGCTCATACAGACTGACTGCGGCTGCGCAATCTCCCACCCCACTTCTGTCCCACTCAGCAAAACAGACTTGAACGTAAGGGACCAAGGGTGACATTATCGCAGAAGCAAGCTGCACTCGCTCAGCACCCCTTTATTTCCTGAAAGCCCATCAGGACTGCTAATTGCTGGTGACATCTCACAGTGATCACGACTTCCCCATGTGTCGTGAGCCAGACGATCCCCAAGGGATGAGGGATGTGATCTAGTCTCCTCTACTGTCTTAGAATGCCAAGTCCAGTGGATAGCACATGGCAGAAGTCCAAAAGATATCTGAAATGTAATTAAATTATATTTCACTCGACTCCTGGGAGGGGAGCAGGCCTATCGGAGCTACCAGATAATATTTATAGAGCTTTGCTCTAAGCCACACAGAAAGGAGCTGTACATACAGGCTCCTGAGAGTTTGAGCCCTAGTCCACAGAGAGGGAAGAGGAAGAGGAGGGAAGGCCGGAAAGAGACCAAGCTCTCAGACAAGCACTGTATCCCCAAGTCACTGGTGAGCATGGGGCCTGAGCAAAGGAAAGTGACTTTCCTTTCACCTAGCTGAGAAATGGCGGGGTAACTTCCCACCATGGCTAGACATGGCTTCAAAATAATGCTGTAACCTAGCCACTATGTCTCCATCTATTCCACTCTAAACAGAGGCCATCCTGCCTTCAGGGACCTTGTAGTTCAATATGATCAAAACACTAACCACACACACACACACACACACACACACACACACACACACACACGACACTCAGAGGCAGAGGGAAGGAGAGGTTAGGGGATGGGAGGACAGCAAGAGAAGCTGGGTTTCGAGGCGGGCACTGGAGGGCTGGGGACGTGGTCCAGTTGGTGAAGGGCTTGTTTAGAGTATGTGGAGTTTTAGCTCCACCCCTAACGGTGCATAAGCCAGGTTGGCAGTCACACCTACAAATCCCAGTGTTCACGAGATTGGCAGTGGGCAGATTAGAAGTTCAAGGACGTCCTCAGTTACATGAGTTTGAGGCCAGCCTGGTAATAAAGACCACGCAACCAAGCAAAAGCGGCCATGGCTGGGGATCCTGATGGCAAATGGGCAAGGAGACCCTCCAGGAAGAAGGGAGTGAATGGTGTGGCTGCAAAGCAGAGAGCCAGGTGTCCTGGTGGGCGGGTGGGGAACATAGTTTTAGAGAAAGCTGGTGTTGGGCTGTGGGAGTGCTGAAGGGCCCTAAAGCCCAGACAAAAGAAATCAGAGTTTTGTTGTTTTGTCTTTGGAGAAGTGGTCGTGTGCTTCTCCTGCCTCTACCTCCCAAGTGCAGAAATTACCATCTCCCGCCATGATCTGCCTGCTTGGAAACTCCAGACAACTTGATAAATGCCCCAGCGGAATGGGGTGGGCAGAACGCAAGAAAAACAATGGTAACGGATGGATAGGCAGAGGGTGGCAGTCTGATTTCAGCACTACTGAGTTTAAGTGCTCCTAATGCGCAAACGGAGGCCTCTAGAGCTGAAGTGGATGGGTGGTCTGGGGGGGAAGGGAAGTCACTGGGTGCAGTCATACCATACCATCCCCTTATAATTCCTTCTCCTCACTTCTGCACTAAGTCCCCCTAACCACCAAGCACAGGCCGGAGATGGAAAAAAGAGTGGATTTGAGACATGACTGGAGAAATGACTAGTGGATGCCCAGGGGGGTCCAGAAAACAGAACAAAACAATAAAAAACAAAACCAGAGCTGTGAAAATGCGGAGAAGGAGACCCACAAAGAAGAGCGTTTGGAATTTACACTGGCCCGGGCTCTGTGTCTGGCACTTCGGTTCCCTCAGGGGCTGTGCTGAGAACGGGGTGCGGGATTTTACAAACCTAGGGGGGTCACCAACCAGCGCTCCGGGGGTCTAGACAAGTGGCCCCGGCTTAGGTCTGCCCAGTTCTCGGCGTTCCACGGAAGAAGGGAAACACGTCCTTGGGAAACCTACGAGTTGACTCCAAGACTTCCTAGAAAGCTGGGGTCCAGGAAGGTCTTCAAAGACCATCCGACCCAACTTCTTTCTGGACGGACAAACTGAGGCCCCGACGGCAAGCGGCGCGCGCAGAGTCCAGTGGTCGCCGAAACCCTCCAAGTGGAAGCGGCGCGGGCCGAGGCGCCGACCCCCCGCCGGCGGCGGGAGCGGGGGGCCGGGCGCGGGGGGTGACTATTCCGCGAAGGGCACGGGGTTCAGAGCCCGGGTGATCGGCCGAGGGAGGCTGCGGGGCGCGAAGGCCGGACCCCGCCGGGGGTGGGGGAGACACGGCCTGGCGGCTGCGGGGCGAGTGTCACCGCCGAGCTCCGAGGTCCCCCGGCCGCGCTGGGGGGGCCCTGGGGCCGGGGACGCGGGCGGGAGACTGAGGTGGGGCCTGGGCGGTGGGCGAGGCCTCCCCGCCCCGCGCGGCCTCCCGCCCTCCCTCCAGGCCAGCCCGTCCCGCCGGGCCGCCCGCCGCGCCTCGGGGCCTCACCTGCTCCCGCGGGGGCCGGAGCCGGAGCCGCCGCCAGCGCACCCCCGCCAGGGTTGTCAAGGAGCAACAAGAGTGTCTTAGCAACCAGCGAGGAAGTCCCGCCCCCCGCCGGACGTTGACAGGCATTCTACTTGTGATTGGGGAAGACACGTGCCAATCAATATCGAAGGGGCCTACGAGGCCGCCGCTGACCAGGAAGGGGGCGTGGCTAGGCGTCGGGGAGGCGTGGCTTCGCTTATAGTCGTCCTCAGCGCGCCGGAGGAGCCGCGGGCAGACTGAAGTTGCTTTGGGGAGAAAAGAACTTCGGGAAGCGGGTGTCGTCGTGGGAGTTTTCGTCACTGGAAAAAAAAATGATGTAGTTCGGTGGTCACGTGTCGCTGAGCAGCTGCTCCACTAGGATCTCTAGAGCAGGATGGCAACCCACATGGATGTAGGGCTTCCTAGGAAAGAGCTTCCTCGAGCTCTCCACACTTCCAGGTAGCAGCATCCGACCTCCCCTCTGACCGGAGAGAACCAGAGGAGGAACCCCACGCTCTGATCCCCGAGCCGCATCCTCCCAAGGCCGCCTTGCCCGCATATCTAAGAGACACCTGTACATCTATCTAACTGTACATCTATCTAACTTCAAGATGCCGTTGTTAGGAACCTGGTTCTGACTCCGTTTGGGAGGTCATCGCCCAAGAATCTTACTACACAGAAAAGGGCACAGCGGGTGAATCAAAGAGCCTGCGGATACTCCATATGTTAAATATTTGCTTTACGCCCAATTTTTCCTCCCTTTGTGTATGTATGCCTATGTGCGTGCGTGGCCTTTACACCCCATTTTCTGGCATCTCTAGGGAGCTCAGTCCTGGCCAAGCACTAGCGATTCCTAGAGGAGGTCTCTGTGATCCGGCGGAAGATCCAGGTCTGGCAGAGGAAGAGCCACGCAAAACAGTAGATACAGAACTTGTGTGGCAGAGAGTTTGCGGAGTGCTAGTTCTCCCAGGTGTGGCACCTGAGTGGGCCCAGCTTAAAGATAACAAGCAGGATAATGTGAGGCCGAGAGCAGATTGCCTAGTGGGGTGGCTCAGTCTCAAATGCACAATCTTGAATCACCTGAGAGAAGGACTTCTAAGCTGATCCGTTAAAGAGGATGATCAAGTTCACTGCTGCTGGAAGATCTATCTTAATAGTGGGTGCGATCATTTCCTGGCAGGCAGTTCCCGATTATGCAAAGATGGAGACTGTGAGCCAAGCATGCTCGCATGAATTCGCTGCTCTGTGATCTTGCTGTGGATGCGATGTGACCAGCTGCTTCCAGACCCTGAGGCCCTAACTTCCCAGCCATGATGAACTACAGCCTGGAATTGTGAGACAATTAAATTCTTTCCCCTTAAGTTGCTTGGCTCAAATACTTTGTTGCCACAATACATAATGAAACTAAAACACCTGAGGAACTGACTGGGTTCCATGCAGCCTGGATGCAGGGTGAACGAGGTGTGTGGATGGAGAGTAGCTGCAGAAGGAGAGGGCAGAATAGTCAAAGGATTTTAAAAGCTAGATTGGGCCCAGAGAGATGGTAGCCTTTGCCTTTCAAGCAGAAGGACCGGAGTCTAAATCTGTAAATACTATGTAAAAAATGCTGAGCAGACATGGCAGCAACCTGTAATTCTGGCTCTAGAAAGCAAGGGGCCGGGAAAACCCAGAGCAAAGCAGTAAGGAGGTAGAGCAAGCCAGGGTGATTCCTGATGTCACCCTTGGGCCTCCACAGGCACACACGCAAATGCCCTCTTGTACACACACACACACACACACACAGAGTCAGTTTCAGTGTCCCCTGATGTGAGATGAGAACAGAAGTTGCTGGCTTGGAAGTTTTAAGTTTCAGGGCCGGCCGTGTCAAGGTCAGGTGTGCGTTATGGAAAGATGGTGGTGGAGACTCCAGCGAATGGCAAGGGCCTGGATTTGGAGTGTATAGACCAAGGGCCAGGTACACAGGCTTCTGTTTGTGACTTGGCAGCATGAATTGCACTAAGTTCTCAGGATTCCCAGCTGCCTCTTTGGGTCCGTGGAATATCTCATTCAGCCCCCAGGTTTCCTTAATCTTCTTTCCCAACTTTCTGGAGGAGATGGAAGGTAGCATTTGAGGGGGATGCCGTTCTCACTTCTGCCTCTCATCCAAACTTCTCCCCAAAGGGGTCTGTGTTTTCTGTCTTCTCTTTTCACCTCCCCTTCGTTCTTCAGCCTACGGCAATCTGGCTTCCACCCTCACAGCCCCACCAAAATTCCCTTTCTCGTGGTTACCAGCGACCCTTTGAGAAACAGATTGCGATAGATCATAGTCTTTACTTCCCAGCGCCCATTCCCTCTGTGGGCGACACGGACCACACCTGTCTTCATGCAATTCTCTATCACGGAGGTGGCATCTGTGGATTTTTTTAAGGTACAGATTCTGCTCCCCTCCCCCGCAACAGAATGGCTTTGAGCTGTATCCTTCCCAGCCCCCCTCAAGTGCATTAGTGTTGAGGGTGTCATCCTAATCCCTGGCACCCATCCCTCTCCTGATCCCCACATACCTCTCCTTTTTTCCGGCTCCCCATCTTGCGGGTCTTGCTTTGCTCTCTGCTTCTAACTGGGTTCTTTTCCTTTCACCAGCTGTTATGATTTGGGTGTGAAATAGCCTACTTGTGTATCCTACCTGAGTTTGAGCACTTAAATGGCCGGTGTATGGTGAAGTCGTTTTAGGGCCTTTGGGATACAGGGCCTAACCAGACAGTGTAGGTCATTCATGAGGGTTACAGCTGCAACCTGACTTCCAGTCCTGCTCGCTGCTTCCTGGTCCACCAAGATGTGAAGAAGCCTTACCGCCAGCTGCTGCTACCACAGAGAAAGCCCTGGCTTCACGTCTGCCCCCCTGTAACAGACAGAACTTCCTATCCACGAGCCAGGATCAATCCCTCCTCCCTAAGTTGCTTCTGTTGGGCATCTGTCACTATGGTGAAATTAGCAGTTGCATGAATGACCTGGAATGTCTTCCACCTTAAGTCACTTCCCTATCAGCAATACAGCGCTCTTGAGTGTACTTGCTGGAATCCTGGAAGTAGGAAATATACCCTGGAAAAGCCCCCCCTTCCCCGATTATTCTGTTTAGGCTCCTAGGGAAGAGTGCCCCCCTGCCCCCTGTGTGTGTCTTGTTGAGAAGCGCTGCTGTAAGGACTGCTGTGCGGGGATCTTGTCCTTCATTGACAGCGTCTTCCTCACCCTGATGGCTCCTGTATTTCTTTTTTTTTTTTTTTTTAATTTTTTTATTATTATTATTTATTCAACTGTGCGCATGTATGTGCGCGCGTGTGTGTATGTGCCTGTGTCTGTGTAGAACCACGGACGGATTTGCGAACCACCATGGACACCTCCACCTCCTTCTGCCCCAGGATTCACAGGCTCCGCCCTACCAGGACCAGAAGCGCAGGCCGCCCCCGCTTCTGCCTGGTGTCTATACGTGGGATCTGGGATCCGAACTAAGGACCTTCCGCCTGCAAGGTGGAGGCTTAACCCCTGAGCCACCTCTCCAGCCCAAGGCTCCCGTATTTCTGCCTCCACATTAGACCCCTTTCTAGGTCCAAATATCCAGCCGAATCCCACCTGTCTCCAGAAGGACCCACAATCCTTTCAGAGTCTATGCGCCCCCAACTGCTTCTCCCTGGCCTGCTCGCTCATTCTGAGTACAGGAGCCCACCTTCCACCCAGTTTCCTCCACCAATCAGCCACCTCCAGGCAGTGACAAGCCTGCCAGTCCTGATTCCTGTCGTCCCCCCTCCAGAGGGCAGCGCACAGTGTGGTCTGAGACACAACTCCTTCCCCCTGGGGTCTCCCAACTGCAGCTTTGCCCTCCCCTCCCCCCACCCTGCACGCAGTGTGGTCCCCATCTCTGCCAAGCAGTGTCTCCCCTCGCTACACGGTTCTTCTAGAGGGTCATGTGACAGTCACATGTCATGGCTGACTGGTGGGCAGGGCCCCTCCTCACCTTTATCTTTGAGCATTATGCTCAGTGACCTCCGGCTTCCTGGCTTGCCCCACACTCCTGGCTGTGTCTGACCCCCCTGACTCTACTCTCAAGTACCCCCATACCTCCCCGGCAAACCCCTAGACACCTCTTCCTGAACCCTCTCCCAGCAATGTAGGCCTAGGGCCATTTCTAGCATATGATCTGTGGAGAAATGTTCGTGTCTGGCAGTTAGACAGCAGCTTACCTTTCTTTGTTCCTTGGAAGGCAACATACCTGGGCGGTTGGTTTGTTTTTTCTTGTTTTATATATTATTACTATTATTATTATTTATTCAACTGTGTGCATATGTATGTGTATGTGCACATGCGCATGTGTGTCTGTGTGTGTGTATGTCTGTGTGTGTCTGTAGAACCATGGACGAATTCGCGAACCACCATGGACGCCTCCACCTCCTTCTGCCCCAGGATTCACAGGCTCCGCTCTACCAGGACCAGAAGCGCAGGCCGCCCCCGCTTCTGCCTGGCGTCTATACGTGGGATCTGGGATCCGAACTCAGGACCTTCCGCCTGCAGGGTGGAGGTTTAACCCTTGAGCCACCTCTCCAGCCCCTTGTTTTATATTTTTAAATGACTGATCTGTGTGATCTACTACCCACTGATTACTTTTAATTTTTACAATTGATATTGATGTAGATTTGGCTGCATGCTGAAGACCTCCGTCTTCATTTCATATTCTGTTGCTGTAATTAAGAAATACCTCACCAAACAGCTTGGGGGACGGGGGGCTTTATTCTAGCTCACAGTTAAGAGCTCATTGTGACCGAGAGCATCGTACCAGCATCAGGAGCTGAAAGAACTGGTCACATCGACTCCAAAGTCAGGATCAGAGGAAAAGAATTAATTTAGACCTGTCCAACTAGCTTCTCCATCTTTATCCTCTGCCAGGGAATGAGTCCATCTGCTCTGGGCTGGGTCTTCCCACATCAGTCATTCAACCACGACAGCTTCCTGTAGGATTATGCAGAGGCCTGCCTTGTCTAGACGGTTCTTTGAAGGTGTGCCCAGAGGCTTCTTTATGAGTGTTCAGTGGCCAGCTGCGACCAGCCTATCACTGTGTTATCTCATGCCAGGAAGGGGAAGGGCACAAGAAGGATGTGTGAGCCAGAGAGGCAAGAAGGGGCCAGACTCAGGTGGGACAGAGCCGTCCGCCATAGCCCAGAGCCCTTGCAACCTGGGTACCTCCCACTGCACCCCCTCTGAGGCACCTTAAACCCAGCCCAGTGAGCTCCCCCACCAGTGAGCTGTCCCCCAGCACTGAGCTCCCCCAGCTCTGAGCTCCCCCAGCTCTGAGCTCCCCCTGCAGCTTGCTATCCATTTTGACACTGTTTCTTGGCAACTGGCACATCTGTTTCCCTTGGATGTTTGATTTTTTGGTGCCGGGGCTCAGACTCATGACCTTGCACCTGCCAGCCCAGTCCTCTGCCATGGCACCGTATCTCAGCCTTGCTTGTCTTGTCCGGCTGGCCACGGCTTCCTTCAGACTTCCCATCCTCCTGCCTTGGGGTTGTGTGAAGTACTTTTCCTGGGGGTGTCACACGCACACAACGGTCCTCCCCCTGGGATAGGAGCTTCACAACAGACCAAACTGATGACAAACCAACTGCTTTATTGGGTTTTCTGACAGGAGCGGGGTGAGGGTCACTGACTTGGAAGTGGGGCAGCAGCTCATGGCTTCTTTGTTGCCGCCTGGATGGAACCCCTCAACTGATCTTCCTCCCCTTGCACACTCTAGGGCTTTTCCATCCTCGCATGGGAGGGCACATGGGTGGCATATACACAAGGCCCCTCCCGCCATGTGCCCTCCAGCCCCTCACAGCCTCTCTGTCGCTGAGGGACTGGCAACGGTCAACAGGTGTTACTTTAATGGTCGTAGGCAAAATGGCGGCCTTCGTTCAGAGCCAGGTGCCAGAGACACTCTGACCGGGAGCTGCTACCGTTCCAAGCAGGTGCCCCATGGGCTCCCCAGGGGTTGTAAGATTTTCTTTTTGACTTGGATGTAAGTCTTCACTCACAGGGCCTGGCTGTGAGGAGTGTTTGTTTTTGCACTTCTAACGCTTATCACCCATTGTGATTCTTAAGTCCTTGGCTTAACGTGTTTCAATAATTTGGGGGAAATTCTCAGATGTATCATTTCAGCCCTAACTCCGTCCTGCCTTGTTTGAGGCAAGCTTCTTTGGCTTCTGCCTCACTTCTGGCTAGTTGCCTTGGCTCTGCCTGCCATTTTAACACAGGAGTACTGCAATTTCAGATGTGCACCCCACATCTGGCTTTGTATGTGGGTTCCAGGATCTGAACTCAGGTCATCACATTTGTGAGGCAAATACTCTTAATCTTTCTTTTTCTTAAATGTGTGTATGGGGGGGCACATGCATGCGTGTGTGTGTGTGTGTGTGTGTGTGTGTGTGTGTGTGCACAAGTGCATATGGAGGCCCAAGGCTGACATCTAGAATCATCCTCAGTCACTCTTCTACCTTCTTCTTTTGAGGTGGAGTCTCTCATTCAACCCACAGACCACTGTTAGGCTAGTCTGGCTAGCCAGCTTGTGCTGGGGATTCCCAGGCTCCACCTTCTGGGGCTAGAATTACAGCTGGCTGCCACACCCATCTGACATGTTAAGTGGGACCTGGTGACTTGAACTCTGGTCCTTTTGCTTGGGCCGGAAGCACTTTAACCGCTGAGCCATCTCCCCGCCTGCCTAGGAACTACTTTTTTAAAAAGATAATTTTGCTTTAGCCCCTTCCTTTCCCTGTCCGTGTCTCACTATCTCTCTGTTTCTGTCTGTTGGCCAGCAAGAGGGCACCTCCATGCCCTTCCCCCTTGACAATGTGCCTTCCTGGGGTCCAGAGACCACACAGCGAGCTCCCCACAGTGCGTCAAGAGAAAGCCTTTCTCCTTCCCATAGTCTCTCTCAGGAGGAAAAGCTAACTCTGCCCACAGGGCCTTTGTTTAGAGCGGTTCTTGCCCCCAGGAAATATAGGCTGACAAGGATCTGGGGGTTCCGGAGAAAGGTTCTTGGGGAGGTCCCGAGGGACAGTCCAAGGGGCTTTGAAAGAAGGAGGTGCAGATGATCCAGTGGCAGGAGGAGGCTGGGGACGGGGAGCCGGGTGGCGTTTCCTGCGCAGACCTGGTGGCATTTTGGACCATTCTGATCCCTGGTTGAGCTCAGAGGGTGCAGGGCTGTGGAGGAGGCTACGGACGGAGGACAGATATGCCGTGTGATGCCACTGCTTCCGGAAGCAAGGTCTCAGAGGCGGGAAGTGGAGGCCACACCTTGCACATCTCCGGGCATGGATGGCGAGGAACCAGGACCTGTCAGAGCCATGGTTGCCCACGCAGACGCGCAGGTTGGGCACGGAGCAAGTGAAAGCGGAACCTCTCCGGGTGGTGGGGTCACCGCCAGCTCAGCGGGACGGAGGGACAGCGGGTGATGGACGAGAAAGCCGGCAGGGGGGCAAACAAGACGCGTGGGCCACAGCTGGGGTCTCCTCCTGTGTCTGCCCGCGGTTCTGCGGGAGGCCGCCTCAGGCATTGTGTTTTCAAACAAACCTGGATTCCCGCTGGCGTGGAAAGCGCACGGGTGTCTCGGGTGCCCTGGCAGACTTCAGATGGGCTCTCCTGCCTGGTGGGGCCTCTCCTGGGTGAATCCACTCTCGGTTGGGGTTAGGGAAGCCCTTCCTGTTGGCATGGTATGTCTTCTGCTTTCCTGCCCCTGCCACGCTAGCCCAGGAGATGAAGTGCTCCAACCCACACAGGGTAGGGTGGGTGGGCTCTGGGGCGCTGGGCAGGGCCCACAGGGTCCGGTGCTGGTCTGAGTCCAGTCTGGAGACCAGAGGAGTCCGCAGATCCACATTACCACAGGTCCTCCTCCCCCCATGCCCATTTCCCCAGGCTCCCAAAGGGTGCATCTCTGGGGGTCCAAGCAAGCAGTTCCGGCAGTTTGTTCCTAGGGAACAGACAGGGACCCGGATCCTGGAACTGGGGCACAGGTGGGGAAGGGGTGTTCGGAATGAGGCCAAAACCCAGTTAGAACTGGGCCACTTTCCACTGGGGACTGTGTCTTCACACGCTTCCTGGGGAATCCTGGGAAAGTGGGTGTCCGAGCCTGGCCTGGCACAGCTACTCAGGCTGGGTGTGTGTGGGGGCATATGTATGTGGGTAAGGTTTGGGGGCAGGTGCTGCCCTGCTAAGGAGAAGGGGAAATCTCTCAGGATGGTCCCCCCCTTCACAGCAAAGAAGGGCCTTGAGTAAACCACAGATTTATTCTGAACATTCAGATTTACAAAACCAAAAAGTAACAAAAACCATTACATAGACCACACACACTCACACACGCACTTTGCAGTTCAGTATGTACAAAAGTGGACAAGTCAGGGGTGCAGTGGGGTGAGGAGGAGAGAGGCCAGGAGGGGCAGGGGGGAGGGGCTCTAATTTCACATGCTCACCGGCTGCTCTGTCTGGATCTCAAAGCCCCTTCCTCTCCTTCCACAATGCAGGGCGGGGGGGGGGAGGCTGGGAGGTGGCAGGCATTTGGAATAAAGGGTCCCTCGTCCAGTTTGCTCAGGTCAAGGTGCTGGGGCCCGACTATTGAGGGAGGGCCATGGAGAAGACAGGGGATGAAAGAACCGTCTGACTGGGTCTCAGTTTCCCCATCGACAAAACCAGGGTTCCTGTGCCAGGCTCTGTGGTCTCAGCCCACGCACGACTATAGCCAAGAGGGGCCCCCGCAGGACGGCAAGTGGAGAATCTGGCAGAGAACAGCTGGAGCACCTAGAGCAGGGTTTGCTCGTCACAGGAGGCCGAGGAAGAACATTCCAGTCCTTGCCTGTTTGGGGGACCCCCAGGTCTCTCCTTCCTGGTGTTCCTAGAGACTGCGGCCTAGCAGGAGGAGGTGGGAACTGGGGTACAGCTGCCCTCACCAGCCCTAGGCCCTGTCCCGGTCTTCTGTCCCTTATACTTGGAATAGGGTGGGCACAGCCCTTACAACACAGACATCCTGGGAACTTAAAGGCAGACAATCCCCAGGACGCATGTCTCTCAGGGTCCGGGGTCTCTCTGGGTCTGGGCTGCGCTGTGAACATAGTTGCCCCAGATGGAAACCACTGACAGGCTGATTTGACAGCGGTCTGGTTGCTTCACCCCTCTGAGCCTTAACCCTCTCCTTGTAGTGACCCCCAACTTTAAGTGCGCCCTAAGGAAGAACTAGGCGGTGTTTGAAAAGTGCTCCCCTTGAGGCCAGTGAGTGCCTGAGGGGTGTAGCCTGCAGGGACAGCACCCCCAGAGCTGGGGAACAGTCCAGGGTCACAGCTGGCCACTTGCTCCTGTCTTCTTGGAGCGACAGAGAGGCCTTGCATGTGGGGCCTGGTGCTGGGTAAACGTGTTCACAAACGACAGAGGAGGAGGGGGGACTTGGGGAATGGAGAGCTGGTCCGTCACAGTGAGCTACCCTCAGGGCTGTGCCCCCATTGTCTCCAATTGTTCTGTGTTAGGGGTGGGGAGCTGACTAGGTGGTGGGCACGGGAATGAGGCCTAGACATGAGATGTCGCCCACCACCATGCAGGGGCCAGGATGGTGTGCCGGCGGGTGACTAGGCAGATCCCCCACTAACGCTGCCTCTCCCCAGACAATACCAAGGGCCTGAGGACGCTCAGCGTCTCTGAAGCCTAAAGACCCGCATCTGGCTGTCACCCAGCAACAGCGCTGTCTCGATGACAGACACTTGACCCAGCACCAGGCCTGATGTCATTGGCTGTTACCGGGCAACCCTGATCACGCAGGCCGGGCGCGCGACTGTGACTGTCGTCAGGGGCTGGGGTGGAGGTGCTGGGCCATCTCTCTGCTCTTCAAGTGGAAAGGAGGATTGGGGGGCCGGGGGCCACGCATCTCGGACACACTCCCCTGGCTGGGCTTCAGGCAAGTCTCAGCCAGTGTCTTGCGGGGAGCAGAGACAGGAAGGAAAGCGGGGCAGGGAGAGGAGGGGTCACTAGTGCTGCCCTGGGACACATGGGAGGGGGACGTGTCAGGGGAGACACTTGCAACCCCCCCCCCCGTCCACCTACCGGAGCTCTTTTCCTCACCCCTGGGGGGGATGCCCCAAGATGTTTGGGTTGCGTAAGGAAGAGTTCTACTGTCCTGCTGGAAAGCATCAGGCCCTCCCAAATGCCCCCCCCCCAGGTAGCAGCTGAACTGAGAGACCCTCAAAGGAAGGTGGTATAGTACACAGGGAAGATCAAGAGAGGGAGTTACAAGCCTCGGACTATGTGTCTGGCCCTGCCACACTGTGCTGTGTGATCCTGGGCAAGTGATTGCCCTCTCTGAGCTCTTCCCCGTCTTCCTCTCACAAGCAAGAGATCAGCCCGGATTGCTTTTTTTCTTTTTATAGTTCCAACATTCTTTGTGTTCTCGGAGGAGCCAGTAAGAGACTCAGGGGACCAGGAAGCCCCTCTCTAAGCTCTCGGAGGGGTCAGGGTGCCAAGCTGGGGGATCCGGTAGAAACCCACACCTGTTAATTGGTGTCATCTGACCATTTTGAATTTGCTCTTGACCCTGACTTCTTGTACCTGACCCTGACCCTGCCCAGCTTGATCCCGTCTCCCATCCAGTTCCAGAGCCTTCCCTGCTGAGCTGCAGGGCTTCAGACATGCCCGCTCTGTCTGCTGGGTATCACGACCCACCAACTCTCAGAAAGACCAACACAGGACCCTCAGCTCACACAGCAAGAACACCAGGCCCAGAGAGGGCAGACATAGAAGGCCACACAGCAGGCTGGCAGCAGGACCAGCTAGAAGCCAAGGGCTTCCTTCTCACTCAGCTCTACCCACCTTCTCAGCACCCTCCAGTGGCCCCCCCTCCCAGGGGCCAGGCAGAAGGGGCAGGTCACGAGGCCAGCCACACAGCACTCCTGCTTTGACTGTGCCCAGCTTAAACTGGCTAAGGGGGAGGGCAGCCGGGCTGGGGGCACAGGGTGGTGGCTACAGCCTTTGGGCTTTTTGGATTTTGGTCCCTAATGTCCAGATGAGGGCGGGAAGGAAATGTCCCAGAAACAGGTGGGGCTGGACCCCCTGGCGTGGAACCAATGCCCACACCATGACACACAAAGAAACAGATGTGAAGGGGAAGAAGTAGTGCTCAGGGGGCTTGAGAGATCCAATCCCCTCCCCGCGCATCCAGGGCAGCTGCGAGGATGGAGGGGCAGAGGCGTCTGATCGCACACAGCCTGGAATTCCTCCTCAGCCTGCTGCCGATCGGAGCATGGAGGATGGAGGCTGATGGCCACGCCTACCCACACCCTGGGGGTGCTGTTGTGACTAAGGGGTAGTGTGTGTGGGTGTGTCAGGGCAGACCTTGCTGTGCAACACCAGGAGGTGAGCAGCGCTTCGACCCCCCAGGTGCAGCTTGTTCACTAGAAGACACTGGTCCCCCCAAGAGGCTGAGGGGACACCCACAGGACAGGGCATCGTGGAAGCGTGGGTGCAGGGGAGGGGGAGGCACAGCCAGGAGTAGGGCAGAGGGAAGACAGGCGCGGGGACAGGCTGAGGAGGGACGTGTCCCCCCCTCAAGGTCCCCGCAGTGGCAGGCAAGGGAGGATCCCCGGCGGGGTGGCCCCTCACGCCCGGGCCTTCCCCTTGCAGACATCGAAGCTGGTCTTCTTGGCGCCCCCGAACGCCTCCACCAGCTTGTCTTCCCAGGGGAGAACGTTGCCCAGCAGTGGCCCGGTGCAGTTGGCAATGCCCAAGACCTGGGCAGGCGTCAGGGCATGGTCCCACAGGTTGAACTGGGCAATGTCGCCGACAAAGGCTTGAGTGGCATCGAATCGTCCCCCCAGGGTATCCTGGGCCAAAAGGACAGCACAGAAAAGGAGAGAGCGGAGCAGTGAGGAAGCCGAAGGGGCACAGGCGGCTTCCACACAGGCCAACATCCCTGCCAAGGCCCCGCCCCCAAGGCCCCGCCCCCAAGGCTCTAGGCCCCCAAGACTCTAGCCCTGCCCCTAAGGCTCTAGCCCCGCCCCATGGCTCTAGATCTCCCCCCAAGGTTCCAGCCCCATCTCAAGGTTCCAGCTCCTCCCAAGATTCCCCTCTCTCAAGGTTCCCCTCCCACTTCCAAGATTTCAGCCCCCTCCAAGTTCTGGCCCCGCTCCTGGGGTACCAGCCCCTCTGGCCAGCCTCTGCTCAGCAGGCCCCCAAATGCCCATCTGCAGACCGGTTCCTTCCTGTTCCCTCTCAGGGACCCGTGTCCTCTGGCTCGGGTGGGCGGGGCCTCAGGTCCCCGAGGGGGGCGTGTCTCACCTGCTCCTGGCCCAGGATAAGGATGCCGTGCGGCTTGATGGGGTGCCAGGCTGCCAGGTTCTCCCCCGAGCCCCGCAGCTCTCCGTCCTGGTAAGCTGACCACAGTCCATCTCTCGTGGTCCAGGTGATGCAGATGTGATGCCAGCTGTTGTCCTTCAGGCTCAGGGGCAGCTGGGCCACCTGGACACAGGACCCCAAGCCCAGGTCAGAGGTGCCCTGAGATCAGGAGCTGCCCGGGTGAGATGGGAACCACCTCTTCCCTCCAGGGTGGAGCTCAAGGCCTGACGCCTCTTTCTTCCTCTACAAGCAGCTTCCCTGGGCTCAGGGACCACCCGGGCCTTCATAAGCTGTTTGTAGCACGTCGAGGTCACACCGGCTGAGAACAGTAGTCCACCGTGCACATCCTCAGGGGGCTCTTCACCCGCAGGCACAGAATGACCCCAGGACTCAAAGGCCAGGCACCGTGTCCAGCTCTGCCACCAGCCCCCTGGGGGACCTCGGGGAGGCCCTGAGGTTTCCTCATCTGCCAAGTGGTCAGACAGGAAGGAAAAATACCCAGCCCCTGCCTCCTTCCCCACCCGAGGCAGACACGACCAATCAGTCATGAGCCTGGACTCAGCCTGAGAACTTCTCACGGCACTCTGGAAGCTTCTGCTGGTGGTTGGCCTTGGCCTATGGCTGTGCTGACTCAAAGGGCTTCTCGCTGTATCTCACAAGTTGCTCTGAGATCACAAGCTCACATGGAGTTTGCTGTGTGAGTGTGTGTGTGTGTGTGTGTGTGTGTTCATGTGCGCATACAAGAAGGCACTGGGTCTGTGGAGGCCCAAGGGTGACAATCGAGAATCATCTTGGCTTGTTCTACCTTCCTATGGCTTTGCTGTGGGGTTTCCCGGGCTCTACAGTCCAGGGAGGGACTTTGAATGTGGGCGGGATCCTGGGCTGGATAGAGAGGGAGAGGAGGAGCAGCCTTCGCCCCTCTCTATTCCTGACACAGCTGCACTGTGACCAGCTGCCTCATGCTCCTGCCCCTAGACCTAGAACCGCGTCCAGGTCCTGCCCACCACGACAGCTGTACCCTCCAACTGTGACTGGGGGGGTTGCTTCCTACAGGTGGCTTTTGTCAGGGTTTTTGTCCCAGTGACAAAGCAAGGAAATAAGTGGGAAATGCACTCCCAGACAGGACAGTGTGTGGGCCGCAGGGGGCGGCCACCATCGGCGAAGGCCCAGAGGAGGGGACATGGGGACAGAAGCCCTCTGGGAGGACACTGGCTCCGCTGCAGCACAGCGGACCGCGGGCACAGGGAGCCCGGCAAAGCCGCGGGCGCTGCGGGCGCTGTCCACGGTGCTGAACACCTTCCTCTCCCCGAGAGCCCAGGGCTGTTCGGAAAACCCAGCTGCCCTGTGGTCTTGGAGTCTGTAGGATCTCAAGGCAAGGCCTCCTCCTCCTCCTCCCTCTTCTGTCCTCCTTCTCTTCCTCCTCCTCCCTGCTCTCCTTCTCTTCCTCTAAGATGCCTGTGCTGGGTGGCTCCCGGCTCCGTGCGCTGTGCTCAGGTCCCACCTGATGTCTGCATTTCCAGACTTTCAAAGGACGCCACACTCGCGAGGCCGGAGCAAGGTGGTGGTCAAGGGGCACAGCGCGGGGAGACAAGAGGCAATAAGACGCCACCCAGCCCTGCCAATCCCTTCTTGGATGCCAGGCGGAGCTTTGTCCTGCCGGGCTGGGGGGTATCAGGCAGGAGGGAGGCAGGTGAACCAGGGCACAGCGGTGGGGGTGGTTAAGATGGCGGGTGTTCTGGAGTCCACGACCCTGAATCCCACCCTCGCCCCTTCCTGCAGCTGCATGGCCGCCCTGTGGCTCCCCTCTCTGAGCCTCGCTCTGCTGTGTGACATGGGGACAGGGAAGGCGCTACCCAGTGCTGCTGAGAAGAGAGAGGTAGAGGACGGCCGGTGAGAGGGTCACCGTGGTGCTCCCCCCAGGGTCTGCTGGTCCCCCCATGTGTCTCACTACAACCCCAAGAGCAGGGCTCCATCAACACTCCTGCTTGACAGACGGGAAAACTGAAGCACAAGAGGTAAATGATGACTTTCCCCAGTGCTCACCCTGCAAGTCAGGGCTCAAACCCAGCGTTCGGAACAGAATCCGGAGTAGGTACCATTCCCTCCACGGTGGGCTGGGTGGAGGGGCCGCCTGCAGCCTTCCCTGCCTCTGGGCAGACCGCCTTGCCTCCCCACACCCCTCTGTTTGGGAGAATGTGCAACGTGAGGGGTGCAGGCTGCCCACACAGCCAGGTTAGCAGGGAGCCGGTCTCTGCCCCTCCACAGCTGCCCCCTCCCCCATCGGCCTGGTCTCTGTATTCCCGGAAGTCAGCCGGGCACACAGTAGGTGCTCACCATGAAAGCGGCAGCCGTGGCGCAAGGATTTTTTTGGACCGCCCCAGAAGCCCCTCCCTCTGCCCTTGGGCCCGCCCACAGGGCGTGTCCCCCCTCCACACACACCTTGTCGTTGATGAGCAGCTCCATGGGCTCGGGGCCCGCCTCCAGCAGCACGATCTCGTTGGCCTGCCCGGGTACCGAGTAGGAGAACGGGGTGCCCTGGCCAGTGCCCCCAGACCTGGAGCGCAGCCACACGCAGGCGGTGAAGGCGTAGAGCTCGGGCAGCGCCTTGCGCACCCTGGCATACATGTAGTTGTTCCGGATGGGGATGCTGACCTTGAAGGCGTCAGGGGGGCTGAAGGCGGAGGACCCTGGGGGTAGAGGACGGGGCCAGGTCAACGGGCAGTGATGGCTCCCGACCACCTGGGACCTGGCACTGCCTGTAGGTACCTCCTTTACTCCGCCTCTGAGAGTAAAGGGCATGGTGAAACCCTTGGATGTCTTGAGTTCCAATCCTGACATCACCGTTTCCCATCGAGGAGGGGGAACCTCACCAAGTAATCACAACTTTCCCTTGTTTCCCTGTCTTCAGCAAAGGGGCTAATGGGATCCTCTCTCTTCCAGGAAGCGTTTGGGTTGGGCAGGCCTGGGCACATAAAGGCCTGGACCCACGGTAGATGCTCAGCAAATGCTACTATCAATACGATCGCATAGAGCTGACTACTTAATAAGCACCCACGGTGTCTTCTGTGAGGCGCACTCAGCTCTAAGTGCTTTTCAGAGATAACGTCATTCTTCCCCGCCGTAGCCCTCATTTTCCAGATGAGATTTCCCTGGCACAGAGAGGTTACGTGATTTCCTCGAGGCCATACAGCTAGTAAGTGGCAGGGCTGGGGTTTGAGCAAAGAGCTAGAGCCTCTTACAGTTCGGTTTGTAGTCAGAGGGTGGAGCCCCAGAAAGGGTGATTGTACGGGGTCCCCAGAGTTCTTCCAGTCCTTTGCTCTGCAGAGTGAGAGGGCAGCTCCCCGCAAAGGGGCAGAGTGGCTGCGTGGGGTGGGCATGGAGGCTGCCCAGCTGGGGCACCCCCCTGGACACCCCTCAGCCCTGGCCCCTCTGCGCCCTCAGAGCCAGCTCAAGGGTTGCATCTGAGCCGCTCCCAGCCTTCCATCTCCCCAGCATGTCCCCCTCGAAGCACAGAGGCCCGTGAGAGCTCGTCATCCTCACGCCCCCCAGCTGCTCAGAGGAGGGCGAGCGGGGCCTGGGGAAGTGAAGCCACCTGTCAAGGACACAGAGCGAGCCGTGACAGACTGGAACCCGGGGCTAGGTCTCCTGACAGCCCCACATTGCACACTGCTGCCTGCCAGCGATCCCTTGAATAAGCCTTTGGGCTCACCTGTGAGGAATTATTTAGTTAGGGCAGGCCTCTGGGTGAGCGGCTCTAACAGTGACTCTGAGTTCAGCCCCTCCGGCCCCCTGCAGGCTGCAGCGTCCTCTGCCCGCGACACCCGGGACCCACCGTGCTCCAGCTCGGCCACGCGGCCCTGCAGGCTGTTCAGCTCCTTCTCCACCTCCTGCCGCTGCCGGTGGCTGCCGTGGCTGAGGGCCGCCGCGCTCCTTCTCCAGCGCCAGCACCTTGGCCAGCAGCTGCCCTTCCAGCTCGTCCATCTTGGAATGCAGCGCAGTGGGCGCGGCTGGGCCCGGCCCCCCGGAGATGTTCCCACGGGCTGGCAACTCTTGCTGCGCCAGGGGAGAGACAGAGGGGGGATGAAGTCACACAGAGGGGCCCCAAGGTGCCCTCGTGCCCCCTCACCTCCTCACCGAGCTGCCCAGGAATTCATCCCAGCCCAGCTGGGATGGTGCGGCAAGGGCAGGCGCCAGGCAGTGACCACGCTCAGTGAGGGCTTATCAGCATCCCCAGGAGCTTCTGTGGCCCTCCAGGCCCGGGCTCCATGATGCCCCCTCCCCCAAAGGGCTGGACAATGTCCAGGGCAAGGCTGCTCTGCTCCTTGCTACTGGCTCCTGGGACCCACCTGGGCCCAGCTGTGCCCCCCACCCCAGGGCACGTCTCAGCTGGCATGACCAGGTCTTCTGAATAGTGCTCTGATGTGACTGCCTCCCGGGGCAGCAGGCGGATAAGACCCCAGACTCTACAGTAAGACAGCCCAGGAGAGTAAACCCAGCCGGGGACCAGGCTCTGCGTGATACTGGGACCGCCCCTAGACCTCTCTGAACTTGTCTGCTCATGAGACACTCGTGCCACCTTGGAAGGATTCTGGGGAGGGCTCGTGGCAAATGCCAAGAAATAGACCTTGTTTGCTGCAGTACTGTGTAGGGTACGGGGGGGTTGGGAGGGTCTGAAGGCGTCCATCCAGCCTAGGATAAGGGAGAGTGCTGAGGGTCTCTCCTCATCCTGCCTTAGGGTCCAGCAGCCTCGGGGTGGGCAGGCGAGGCCACAGATCTGCCAGAAGGACAGTCTCTGTGGCCCACATCACAGAACATCACGGCAATGGATAATGCAGTAAGCCAAAAGGACCAATCACTGTCACTGTTTCCTGTCTCCCCACAGACCCCCTGGCTGACCCCACCAGAGACGTTCAGAGAACCCACCTACCACTCATGCACACTGCTAGGTGCTGTGAGCACCCACTGGGTGTCATATGCACCTACTGTGTGCTAGCTGCTGTCCCAGGCCCTAAGATGCAGCTGAAGACAACATGGGAACCCAGCATGCCCTGCGC
This sequence comes from Typhlomys cinereus, assembly GCA_023101885.1. Classification (NCBI taxonomy): domain Eukaryota; kingdom Metazoa; phylum Chordata; class Mammalia; order Rodentia; family Platacanthomyidae; genus Typhlomys; species Typhlomys cinereus. Next base: position 2,909,450 of record JALPQD010000215.1, read on the forward strand.
ACGGCGCTGGCTCTGCCCACGCACAGACAGATGACAGGCCCAGCGCTCTCAAAGGCCCAGCCCTGGCCTGCCTGCTGGGTGGCACTGGGATGGCGCATAACCTCCCTGCACCTGTACCCTTGTCCTTCAAGAAGGTACAAGTGGGCTGGAGTTAAGACCCTGCCTCGCAAGCAGAAGGTCCTGAGTTCGGATCCCAGCGTCCACGTAAAGACACCAGGTGGAAAGGGCAAGGGCCTGAACTTCTGACCCTGGTGAGCGGAGCCTCAGGAATCCCAGAATGAAGCAAGAAAGAGGTAGAAACAATCCAGGATGGTTCCCAAAGTCACCCTTGGTTCTCCACAGGGACACACGGTGCCCTCTGATACACATGCACATACATACATACATATATACACACACACACACACACACACACACACACACACAAGCACACACGCATGTGATGCAAAATAAACAAATAGATAAAGTTAAAAAACTTTAAAAAGAGAAAGAGATTAAGTGTATCATGTGGGGGAAGCCTAGAGGGGGCAGAAGGGAGAGAGTCGGAGGGGAATGGGGGAGCGTGGGGTTCCATGGTGACCTGTGATGTCACTTCAGGCGAAGGAGCAGTAGGGCTAACACTTGCCTTTATCTTTGCCCCCCGCGAGCAGTGTGGCGGGGTGACCGTGTGGTGCCACTGTCTATAAACTGGGGTCCTGCAGCATCCCAGCAGTAGGCTGTGGTCTGGAGGACAGGGAGCCGCCCTCCAGGTGTGGCCCAGCTTATGAGCAAGCAATCACAGGAACACTGGGGGTTCAATGGCTCCCCCTTCTCGGCATCAGCAGCCAATGCTCTTCTCTTGGGGAATCCTGAACCCTCTGTGTCCCATCCGTCCCAGCTGTGCTCCAGTGGCTTGCGAAGGAAACTCAAGGTCCCTGAGGCCAGGCCCTGGAGCGGCTCGCGCTCAGGCCTCACGGCCTCTCTGTCCACTCGGCGACATGCGGCCAGAGCCCCAGAAACGGATCTGAGGGACAGACATGGCTGCGACCGGCTCTGGGGAGGGCGGTGACAGGGGACTGTGGTAACCGAGACCCCCCCCCCCGTCCCATCCCATGCACGAGGCAGCCATGGCGCCGGGAGGATGGTGGGACAGACGGAAAGCAGCTGGGGTCAGTCCCCGGCCAGCCTCGCCGTGGTGTTCCTCCTGGCCGGAAAGCTTCTTCTCCCTCCTCGCCTTTCTCCTCTTCTTCCTCCCAGGGTACTTCCATTATGCCCTGCAGCACTTGGCCTCTGTTTCTGTTTCTATCCAAGAGCCCCCTAGGACTACTCCTGTGAACCCCAGGACAGAAGGGGAGATGGAAGGAGAGGGGTGGCCTGATGGTCTGAGGTGCCTGAGCCCAGGGCTGCAGAGGGCCGACTGTCCCATGCTTCTTGGCTGTGGATGCCAGCATGGGTTGTTGGGGGGTAGACAAGGCCACCCCCACACTCCCTGCCCTGTGCTGAGCTAGCTAGGCATCCAGGAGCCGGGACTGCTCATGTGCATCTGCTATATGCTGTGAGCACCCACTGTGTCACAAGCACCTACTGTGTGCCGGGCGCCTCCCAAGGCACTGATAGCTGAAGGCAAAGCAATTGGCTCACAGGGCGTCCCCCTGGGGAATAGAAAGGACCATGGTGGGGGTCTCCCTGACCCCTCCCCCCAGGCCTGTCTGTCTTCACTGCTCATCCTTGTCCTCAAGGCTGCTTCTGGGGGAATTGGGTCCCTCCTGGGACCCTCCCGGTAGCTCACATTTCTGAGTCTTGGGTCCCCTTTCTGGAGCCTGGGAAACTGAGGCAGAAGCCGCCCTGCTGGCTCTAGCAGAATGCCCGAGCTGTTTACACCACGGGGTTTCTCTGCTTCCTTCGAGGTGGCCGGGGGAGGCATACAAGCTGTCATTTCTCAGAGCTGCCAGGAGGCCAGGGAGGAGGGGGCTCGCTGCGCCCCTCCCCGCATGTGACTCAGAGGAACGTGACGCCCCCCGCCCCGCTTCCATCTGCCTTGGGCGCAGGCTGTACAGCGTGGGCTCCAGGCTCCACGCCAAGTCGGCCCCAGCCGAGATGGGGGTGGAGCGACGCCATGCTGCCCCCACCCCAGGTCCTGATGGGGGAGGAAGATGGGGGCTGGTCCCCCAGGCTGGTCTCAATGGGAATCGGGGGGTGGAGTTTATTTTAAGTTCTGAGCTGAACGTGAGCCCAGGGTTCTGGGCTCTTGGTTGCTAATGAGCTAATGGGGGTGGGAGACACAGCTCGCCAGCCGCTCCCACCACCTGAGGAGTCAGGAGAGTCCAGTGACAGACCACGACAACGAGGCCCAGAGAGGGCAGGCTGCCCGTCTAGGGTCGCACAGCAGTCTGGACCCTGGACCCAAACTCTCACTCATTTGAGTCTTTGTTGATCTACCAAGTGGGCAGGCGGCTGATGGACAGGGACGGTTTCACTGGCCACCAGGAAGCCAGAAAGGTAAGGCAGGCTGTGTGCAGGACAGTCCCTTTGAGGTCTCCTAAGAGGGTCCTGCCAGGGTGGAGTGGCAGGCTGCCCATCTCTGGCCCCCCGACTTTTCCCTAATCATTGTACTGAAAGAAAGACCAGGTTCCAGGGGAGCCAGCTGTCCCTTATGACGTAAAGCAGTCAGCACAACGGGATGTAAGGTTAAAAATGGAGGTAGGTGGGGCCAAGATGGACCACTTAGGGCTGGAGACCCTGGCAGGGCTTCGGCTGGATGACGGACACCTTGGTCCTGGGCCTGGGTGGACATGAGCAGCTACAGACTTTCTTGCTAGTCTGAAAAGAGTTCACAATGATTTAGGGAGAAAGAGACAGAGAGAGAGAGGCAGAGAGAGAGGCAGAGAGAGAGACCCCAAGAATTTGTCTATGTCTGAGCCCCTTTGCCGTCCCCAGTGTGAGAACCTCTCCACAGAGTGGTCCGCCTCCGCCCGCAGCTTCCTTACTATTCTTTGGGGGCTCCTGCCTGGAGCTCCTCTCCCTTTGGTCTCAGCCCAGGGCAGGACCACCCTGGTTCTCCGCAGGCTATGGGCAGTTCTTGCCGCTGGTCCCCAGCTGTCCCGCACCCCGGACCCATGTGTCCCTGAGGCTTCCGCACACGCTGTTCCTCCTGCCAGGAACACGCTTGCGGTTCACCCCCTCCTCACCGGGCCCATGATCTCCCGGATGGCAGCTCCCCGACGCCTGAACTAAGATGCTCTCGAAAGGGAACGAGCCCCACAGGCTTCTTGTCCTACGCATGCCACGGCTGCATGGGGGGTCAAAGCTACAGATGACACTGCTTGCAGCCTGGTGGGCTTTCCCTCTGACTTGGGTGAGGGGCTCCACCACTCTGACCCTCGGGATCCTCCTTTGTGGGGGGGAATTGTAACGGCACCTGTATTTCTGATGAAAGGAAGAAGGGGTGGAAGTCTGGCGTGTCGTGCGCGGTGGGAAAGGGGCAGCACCTTTATCTTCCTTTCTGTCACTGTGGACAGCAGTGTGCCCTCAGGGGCTGGATGGCTCAGCCAGAAAGCCAGCTGCTGGGCCTCTGCTTCCCAGGCAGGCAAGGAGGGGCGCAGGGACCCCTAGGGCTTCGACCTTGGGTTGGTTACTGCCATCCCTGTTGCCAGAATTCTATGGCGATTTTGAGGCACTCAAGACCATTCTGGGGACATCCGGTTAAGTTCGTCCCTCTGCAAGCAGTCTAACCTCTGACCTCATCCCGCTTCCCATAGCTAAAGTCTGAAGAGAGTTCACAATGATTTAGAGAGAAAGAGACAGAGAGAGACAGAGCGAGGCAGAGAGAGAGGCAGAGAGAGAGACCCCAAGTAGTCGGCACATGAAGGCGGGAGGGAGGTGCTCATCATGAATCAGCAGAGCCATACAAATTTAAACCTCAGTTGAGTCTCGACACCCACCTGCCCAGGCCTGGAGGGCGTTGGGGAGAGGCTGGCACGCGGGTGGGTGCCGAAACTCTTACAGCCACTTTGGGAAACATGTGTGACGATACCTCTGCTGCTAAATATATGTCCCTCCCGCCACCTGGACAGCCCACTGCTGGGCCAGAGGCAGCAGGAACAAGGGCTGGTTGCCCACCCTCCCTGAGATATCGCATGCATGTTAAGGTTGGCTTCTCGCCAGCCGCAGGTGGGGGAGGGTGGGAACACAGAAAACAGAGAGAAACTGTGGAGGCCACAGGCAGAACAGGGGTGACCTCGGCAAAGCACCAACTTCCAGGGTACAGGGAGTCCCAGGAGCCGGGTGGGTTCTGGTGCTCGCTCTGCGTGCGCTCCCACACTCAGGCACACTTGAAATGTGTGTGTACGGCAGACTGCAGGTCACACAGCACCCATCTCTGCCCGACAGGCTCCTCCTGCCAGCTGGGCAGAGCAGGGAAGGGCAACCCTCCCTGCAGGGCAGGAGGCAGGAGACCCTGCCCAACTCACGATGAGGAAACCCAGGGAGAGGTGGGGGGGGTCTGAGGTCGCAGCAGGCAGGGCTGGCGAGATGACTCTGATCTGAGCTCAATCCCAGACCCACGTAGAGAAGCAGCTGTGTTGACTTGTGACTGGAATCCCAGCAAAAGGCTACCTGCGAGGCATAGCAGAAGCCCCCAGAGAGACCCTGTCCCAAGGGGGAAAAGCCAGAACCGACTCTTGAAAAATTGTCCTTTGGGCTGGAGAAGTAGTTCAGGGGTTAAGACTCTGCCTTGGCAAGCAGAAGGTCCTGAGTTCGGATCTCAGGTCCCACATAAAAACACCAGGTAGACATGGCAGCAGCCTGCACTTCTGGCCTTGGTGGGCAGAACCTGGGAAATCCCAGAGCCAAACAAAAAAGGGAAGGAGAATCCAGTATGATTCTTGAAGTTACCTTGGTCTTTCACAGGGACACGTGCCCCCCCACACTAAATGAACGAATGAATAAAGTTTTTTCTTAAAAGTTATCTTCTGATCTCACATGTGCAGTGGCACTCATGATGTGCTTCTCTCTCTTACACACACACTACACACACACATGCATGTACCATACACATGCATGTATCACACACATGTATCATACACACACATGCATGTATCATACACACACATGCATGTATCATGCACACACATGCATGTATCATGCACACACAGGTGTCTCCTAGGCGCCCTTCCAGCTCTGCGGGCTCTGCAGGGTTCACTTCCTGCTTGTGAGTCTCCTGACAGGCCCCGGTTTTCTTAGCTGTAAAATGGGTTAGACCCACACCAGAGGCCCCTAAGCCACGCTGCCAGCAATGGGCCTTCATTGTAGAAGGAAGCTGCCTTTTGAAAAAATATTTTATTTTTTCTTTTCTGTGTGTGTGTGTGTGTGTGTGTTTTCTTTGGTTTAGGTGTTTTTGAGATAGGACTCCGGTAGTTCAGGCTAGTCTTGAATCGTCTATGTAGCCAAGGATGACCCTAAACTTCTGATCCTCCTGCCTCCAGCTCCTGAGTGCTGAGATGGCAGAATGTGCCACCAAACTTAGTTTTGGCCGTGCTGGGGACAGAACTAGGGGCTTCGTGCATGTTGGGCCAGCGCCCTGACAGTGAGCCACACCCACGGCCCCCTGCTGTGGGGTTGGACAGCGGAAACTCGGACCCTGACTGTGCCCCTCACACCCTGAGCCTATCAATCCCCCTCTGTAAGACGGGGCACCCACAGTCCGCTACCTGGACCGATGCCAGAGGATCTAATCCTGTGTCCTAAGTGCCTGCAGCTAAGGCTGAGGTCAGGCCCAGGCTCCAGCAGTGCTGTGTCGCCTGGGCCTCGTGTCTAGACCTCTCTGATCCGCCGCACAGTGACTCGACGCAGGAGGATTAAGTGAGATGACGCGCAGTTCCCGATGCAGCTCCGGATGCACGGGAAGTGCTCGCAGTGTGAATGGTCCCGAGGGGCAGCACAGTGTGGCTTCCCTGAATCCAGCCTCCCGGGATCCATTTCAGGAACTTCCTGGTCATGATGTCACTCCAGGGCAGGGATGGGGCAGGCGCGCGGCTTGCCCGGTGGGGCAAGAGGGGGCGTGGTCTAAATCCACAGTAACTGGGACTTCCCAACGCACCATCATCCGTGCAAGTGGTTCCGCTCTCCCCAAAAGCGGCTGCTGTCCACAGCGGGAGAAGTCAAGATCCGCTGACCCGGGAGGAGCACCTCTGGGAATTCACTAAGGACCCCAGTCAATGCACCCGAGAAGAAAACGAGCAAACGGCCCAAGACGGCTCTTCCAAGGAGCATCTAGAAGCATCAGAAACAGAGCAGCTAGTGACTGACAGATGACAGGCGGATGTCCCCAGACATGGAGACAGACACTGAGATGGAAATCCACCTAATGAACCAACGAGTGGGTCAGGACTCAGCGGGGGCTGCAGGGGTGAGGCGAGGAGAGTGGAAGGAAATACACTCTGGGGCCAGCGAGAGGGTAAGGGACCCTGGGGACCTGCGTACAAGCGAGGCTCGAGTTCCATCCCGGGAGCCCAGTGGTGGAAGGAGAGGACCGACTTCCGCACCCACGTGTTCTCCGACCTCCAGGCAAGCACACCTGGGAATCTCTCTCACAAATACATAAATATTAATATTAAAAGAAACACGTTTTCGCCTCCCCGAATCTTTTGACTTGCTTAAATAAACAATGAAAATAAAGGAACACACGAACACAAAAAGAACTATCAACTTTTGTGAAGCCCTCCAACATGGCTCCCACTCAAGGTGGGAACCGGGAGGGGAGTCTCCCAGGCGCCCAACCTTTGGGTTCGGGTCTAGCTGAAAGAGACACAGATAACTCAGAGCTGTGGGAGGGTGGGCAGGTGGAGGGGATAGAGCAGCAGGGACCAGTTGGGGTGACCCCAGCAGAGGAAAGGCTTGAGAGCCGAGGCTGGAGAGCCAGGTTTGGATTTGAACCGGTGGCCAAGACACAGGCTGAGTATCCTCCCAAGGGGAGCTCTAGGGCGGGCTTAAGAAAGTCCCCACATGTGGCTGAAGGAGGGAGACCAGCCAAGAGATATCCAGGAGGGTACCCAGGAGGCTACTGGGTAGGATCAATGGGTCTGAGGCTGCCACCTACAGTGGTGCTGGAAGCTTCTGGGTGTGGCTGAGCTCACCCAGGGGACCCCAAGGAAAGCCAAGAAGCCTGACCACTGGAGGCGTGGAGCTTCCCCCACTGGAGGCGTGGAGCTTCCCGGCAGACAGATACATCTCAGTCAAGGGTTCGGTGGCAGGGGCCAGGGAAGCATCTAGAAACCAAGGAAGGGTAGCGATCTGTGGCTGCGAAGGGCGGGGGCAGCGGTCTGAGAGAGGGCAACGGGACAAAGACTGGAGAGTCAGCGTGGTGGTGTCAGAGGTGGACGACACTGAAAACCTGGGACTTCTGCCCAAGACAGACGAGAAGGAGGAGAGCTATCAGTCAGCTGCCCAGGGGCAAGTGGTCCCTCCAGAGAGGGGTAGTGGGATTCTGCCCCCCCATGGGGGGCTGCCCAACTGGCTAGAGCTGCTGCCAGGTTCTGAAGCTAGTCCTGGTGGCTGGGCTGTCTCCTGCCTGAGTTTCTCCACAGCCACTGCACTTGGCAAACAGGAAAAGGTGAATGTGGGGAAGCCCCGGTCTCCCCAAGCTGGGGAGGCCGACCTGCTGCCAAATCCCAGCTGCCAGGACCCCCCAAGTCTCAGCAGGCCCAGCACAGCGAAGCCCACCCTTGCCAAGAGCTGCAGGTGCCTAGGAACCTGGCCAGGGCCAGCCTGGCCCAGCCGTGGGAAGAGCCACCTGTGCCATCTGGGGTGGGGGTGGGGCAGGGTTAGGGGGGGCCTCGCAGGCTGACTGAACAAGCCAATAATTTCTTTTTCACGTTAATAAAATCTGCCTCCTGAAGAGAGAATTTACTACCGTCTGCGTGTATATTTGGTTGTGTTTTTAAAACTAGAGACACTGTAAGGAAAGGGTACAAGTAGTCATCTCTCCTTTAATGGAGCAGATCTCAGCTCAGGGCACAGCCCCAAGACCTTTGCATAACCGCCTGTTTCCATCCGCCCCTCCCAGAGCCCAGTGAGATGCGCGCTGCAGTGAAGCCCCTTGTACAAATCAGGAAACTAAGGCAGGCGATGAGATTCTTTTTCCCTGGTCATTTTCCTGCTCTAATCTCTAGAAATACCACCCGTGGGCTGGAGTTAGGGGAAAAAGGGATTCCCCCACCAGGCTATTCTTCGCCTCTACTTTACTACAGGAGATTTTTGAACTGGGTCTCCTCACCCACAAGGGGAGTGGAAGGGTGTTCCGAGGCTGCAGGTCTGACACCCCCAGTTATGGGGTGGGGGGTGTTGCTCCTAGCTGCCTTCCTGGTGGGCTGTGGGAATGGGGTCTGCAACCTTCTAGGAATTGAATTGAAGAAGTCATGCCCCCCATACTTCCTTCGGGCACTCTTCCCCTGACCCCAAGGGCATGAGCTTGGCAGCGATAGCACATGGCATATTTTTTGGTCTGTCTTCCCACTCTTTCCTTATGACCCGAAGGTCAGCCCATGCGGGGGTGGGGTGGAGGGTGGGTAGGGACGGAGGGATGACCGGGTCCCCCCTGCTTCTCCTCTCTGTCTACTCAGGACCCCAGTTTCAGGTGGTTGTGCCTGAGCGCCGCATTGAGGGGGGCTGGTCCCACCGGAGGGTGGGAGCTGGTGCCTTGCAGGTTTGCCTTACGGTTTTATGTTTCTGTACCCCACTCCCTGGCCTGAGAGGAGGATCCTGAGTCCCCCCCACCAGCAGCGCACCCTGGGGCTCTCGACCCTAGAGCTCTGGAGAGTGCGCGTGGAGCCGCCGCTGCTGTGGGTTCAGGAGAAGGAAACGCGCTGGGCTATTTAAGGGGAGCCTCGTGCGTACGAGCCGAGCGTTTCCACACACCTGCATTTCAATCAATTTCCACTACGAACCCACGCGCCCGCCCCATTCACAGGCGCAGAAGCCAGGGCTGCGGGAGGCGCCTGGAGAGGATCGGGGCGAGGGACCCGGTCTTCCCGGGTGCGGGGCCGGGCGCCCACCCGCCTGGGGGGATCAGAAGGTTCGGGAAGCTCGTGCGGCCGGCCGGGGACCCCAGGCCTGGGACGCCCCCTGGCGGCCGCGCGCCGCGGCCCCTCCCACCCCGCGGCCCCCGACGGCGCTCACCTCGATGCGCTCGATGCGGTCGCGCAGCGCGCGCACGGCGTCCTCCAGCTCCAACACGAGCGCCGGCGAGTCCCAGGCGCCGTCGGCCATGGTGTCGCGGCGGGGCCCGGCGCCCTGGCGGGGCCCGGCGTCCTGGAGGCCGCGCGGCAGGCCGCTCTCGCAGCGGCCCAGCTTGCCGGTGAGCTCGCGGATGGTGTCCTGGTCGGCGCGGATGCGCGCCTCCTGCTGCAGCGCCGTCTGGCGCAGCTGCTCGGCCGTGCTCTGCAGCAGCAGCAGCTCGGCGCGCTCGCCCGCCGCGTCCCCCGCCTCGGCCCCCGACGGGCAGGCGGCGGCCAGCGGCGTGCACAGGAAGCGGCTGAAGAGCGGCGCGGGCGGCAGCGGGTAGGCGCTGGCCGCCGGCGCCCCGGGCAGCGCGGAGGGCCCGGCCGCGCCGCCCGCGCCGTGCAGCGCGCTCAGGCCGCGCTGCGGGCCGGGGGAGGCGGCGGCGCCCGCGGCGGCCGAGGCGTTGTCGCCGGCGGCGGCGGTCCCGGGCAGCGCCCGCGCGGGGCTGGCCGCCAGGGGCACGCTGGCGATGATGCAGATGACCGCACCGAGGAACGCCAGCATGCCCGCGGCCAGCAGCACGGCCAGGAACTTCAGCGTGAGGCGGGCGAGGGGGTGCCCGAGGCCCCCCGGTAGGTGCGGCGGCGGGGTCGGGGCGCGAGGCCCGGGAGCGCGGCGATCGCGGGAGCCGGAGCGGGAGCTGTCGCCGCGGCCGCTGCTGCCGCCGCTCTGAGCCCGGCGACGGGAGGAGGAGAAGGCGGCGGGCGCGGCGGCCCCGCCCCACTCGCTCCCCCGAGCCGGCCCTGGCCCAGCCCCGCACCCGTTCCGCGCCGGGCGCCCAGGTGCCAGCGACGCCGGGATGCGGCGAGGGGCGCGGGCCACGCCCAGCACTTCATCTCGCCGCCGGCGCCGCCCGGAGGGGGCGCTGACTCCGCGGCCCCCAGCGATTCCCCTCCTCCTCCTCCTTTTCCTGCTCCTCCTCCTCCTTCTCCTTTTTGCACCCCTGGGCTCTGAACCCCTCGGGTTCCGGGAATGCGGGCAGCGGCTTCGCAAGAGCTTGCCACGGATTACTAAGCTCGCTCTTGCAATGAAGCGTCAGTGCGAACATGCTGCGCGGTACAAATGAGGAAACTGAGGCCCGCAGAAATCAAGTGGCTGCCTGAGAGCGCCTAGCTAGGATACAGCTGGAGCCCCCCTGGGCGCTCAGGCACTTGGGATTGGACCAGGCTGCTAGGGGAGGGGCGGGGGAGCGGGTAAGGGACGAGACAGTAGCTGGGCCTGGGGCTGGTATCGACCTCGCGGTGTTCATACCCCGTCACCTCCAAACCCCCAAAAGAGAAGCGTTCTCGCTCTTCTGCCCCGGTGGTCTTCTAAGACTCCCCTGAATCCCTGGGAGGTACACACACCAAAGATCCCAGAGGCGATTCCCCGAGCTCATGGCAGGTGGGAAGAAAATTGGTGGGCAAAAGGATCAGACAGGAAAGGAGGCAGCAGGGAGTGGGCTGTGGGTGTGTGTGTATGTGCAACATCTTACTTTAGCATGCCAAAGATGTCTATATATATAGTCTATCAAAAAGTGCTTGACAATTAAGACTTTAAATATTTTATTTTGTGTGTGTGTGTGTGTGTGTGTGAGGGGGCACTGTGTGAACCTATGGAAGGCCACTTCTACCTTCTTGCTTCACCCTAGGGTTTCCCAGTGGGCTGGAAACTTCTGTGGGACCTGGGATCTGAACTCAAGACCTTCTGCTTTTGCGACAGAGTCTTGACCCCTGAGCCATCTCTCCAGCCCCAGCAAATTAAGACTTTAAAAAGTCCTACCACCCCTTTCAAAATCCAACCTCTACCGGGCTCCACCTTGACCCAGGCCTGACCTAACTCCCAACTGGACAGAGTGGTGGTGAAGGGAGGGGCTCACAGGAATGTCCTACTAGGTCCTGAGCCCTCTCTGAGAGTCAGGAACTTTGCTCAAATATGAGCCTACTACAGCTGCTTAGGAAGGACTCCTGAAGCATTACGTGTTGAGGGTCAAGCAGGTAAAAGCTGGGTCGGACAGCAGGGCTTGGAGGATGCGTCCACAGACAGGGGAGAGGCAGCCCTCTGATCTCTGGAGGTAAAGACAGGCAGCCCCACCTTGAAGTCAATTCATAATAGGAGGAGAAGCACAGGAATATTTGAAAGCAAGGTGGTAGGACCCTACTGGATGGGAGGGGGCATGAGACCAGTCACAAGGTTGCTGAGAGCTGAGACCTGAACGGTCAGAGACACCAACCGGCAGAACGATGGAACATCCTAGGCAGAGGGAACAGCTCATGCAAAGGCCCTGAGGCAGAAACGAGCTTGGTGTGTTCCAGAAATAGAAGGAAAGCTGTGGGAGGTGGGGGTGGGGGACTGGGACAGGGTGTGATTGAAGGGATAAGAGAGGAAGCAGGGGAATCCACTGGGGACCATGCCAGCGTCCAGATGAGAGGAAGATTATGGAGAGGGACCAGGTGACAGATCCTCTTGGGTTATATTAAAGGCAATCTTTGTTGTTTACTCCCTGGGAGACAGAGCCTGAGGTGAGGGTGGAAGTACTAGTTGCTTCTTGGATAGAGCTCTGTATGCAAAGGCTTGGCCCGCAGGGTGGCGCTATTGAGAAGGGCTGTGCCCTGGAAAGGCTTCGAGGACCCTAGTTTCTCTCAGCCGTGACTCAAGATGGAATTGCTCCTGCCGTACGTGTCCCCAGCCGCCGTCACCCTCTCCAGAAGCCAAAGCAACTGGCCTTCCTGCCCATTCAGGATTTGGGATCTCTGAAGCTGTGAGCAAATGGGGCCTTTTTCCTTTATAACTGAGCTGCCGCTGGTGACACACAGGTGCTAAGACACTTGTGGAAGATACAAGAGGAGGCAGAAGCGGACGGGGAGACTCTTGGATCATCCGGTAGACGTGACCAGATCTGGGCCAATACAGGAGGGAGCTCCTGGGTCAAGACCATCCTGGGCTGGGAGCTGCCCCAGAAGAGCAGGATATCAGCTTGGAGCCCTGAGTGCTAACGATACCACATGCTTCTGAGCTTTGGGTTTGCTTCTAAAGGAAGAGTGGGCTTTCCATGGCTGTCCCAATCCCAGCCATTGCATGTCATATCCCCCATCTGGGCATGGTTCTTCCAGCGTGCCTCTGCTGTGGAGGGGACACTGAGAAGCAGGAAGGTGAGTGGGATGGACTGAAGCCCCTGTCACTGCATTTGGTCTCAGGACTCAAGATGTGCACTCCGTGGGCCTCGCCTCTGCTGACAAATGGGGGAAGTGCTTTTATTCCCGAGTCCATGGAAAGTTGGCCATGGTGGAGTGTGCTGGGGGCCAGAAATGGGAGTTCCTGGGACCTGCTGGCCAGTTAGTCTGGCCAGTTTAGTGAGCTCTGGGTTTAGTGTCTCAAAAAAATAAGATTGAGGGCTGCAGAGATGGCGCAGGAGATAAGGCCTTTGCACCACATGCAAAAGGACCTGAGTTCAGATCCCACAGAAAAATGCCTAGTGGAAATGGCAGTGAACTGTAATTCCAGCCCTGGAGGGTAGAGCCTGGGAATCCGTAGAACAAAATAATAAGGAAATAGAGCATACACATGGACACCCAGACAAATGCAAAGCGCGTGCGCACACACACACACGCACACACACACAAGATGGAGAGTAACCAAGGAACACACACACACCCCATGTCCTCACACATGTGTACACACCCACAAACACTTGCTTTGCCTTGCTTACATGAACGTGTATAGACACCCCAGACATATACACAGGCAAATGAATACAGATCTGTGCACTAATTATGCACCTGAGGCTAGTGAGAGTGGGAGGGGAGAATTGAATGGGTGCAGGAACTGCCATGTTGCTTCTAAAACGTGGGCGGCTGGGTGGCAGTAAGGTAGCTGGCAACCTTGGCTGCAGGATTTGAATGTGGGGCTCAGAGCCACGAGCTGATGCCAGATGGCCTGGGATCTTTTCCAGTTTCAGGACGGGATGTCCTGCAACCTGGGAACCTCTGAGTGCTGGAAAAGCCTGGCTGGAGATCCCCAAAAGCCCCATCATTCACACCCTCCGCGCTGGCAGGGAGCGCACCCCGCCCACGTACCTTTCCCTTTTCTAGGTCTTGGGCCGCCCTCCCCTGCTGCGCCTGCCTGGTCCTTCCGCCCCCCAGGCTGAGACCAGCTGCCACAGCCTCCTCGTGTCCCCAAGACCAGTACCTAGAGATGCTCACACATCCCCAGTGACTGGAACCAAGGTCTCTGGGGGCACATAGGTGAGCAGAGTGAAGAAGGGGGTCTCTCTATCCCTCAGGTCTAGTCTCCGCCAGGTCTGCAGCTTGCCATGTCTGCTTGGCGGGATGCAATGGGTCAGAGCCACATGGGGCAGAAGGGAATCAGGTGTGGGGCATTTCTTACCTTGCCACTTTGTATTTCTTGGGCACAGTACAGGGCCTGGCACGAGCAGGTGCTTGCTACGCACTGCCTGCTTCTTTACATGGATCAAGCTGCTTAATCGAGTTCGTTTCTTCTTGCCTCTGTGCCTTTAATTCCCAGGTGCTGCAATGTCTTGCTCTGTGGTTACTATTCCATCTATCTATCTATCTATCTAAAACGTGTATGCATGTGTGTATACATACTATGTATTTATATATTTGTATATTTTTTGAGATAACGTACTAGTTAGATACAAATGTCAACTTGACAATTGCGTATTGAGCTTTTAGGCACACCCATGAAGAATTATTTTGTTAAAGCAAGTCTTGAGCAGTCCTATAGGAGATTATCTAATTGAATATGGGAAGGCCCTGGGCATGATAGAGGGGATCCTCCTGGGTAGGTGGTTAACATGGCAAGAGCTTTAGTTGGCTTTGGCAGAATGGCAGATATGGCCGGTCCCAACTCCCGATGTTCCTCCCATCATAATGGACAGTAACTGATAACTCCTGTTCCCCTAAATCGTTCGGTCATGTATTCAATCAGTGACCGAGTGACTAGGACAGACATGTAGCCTGGCTGGCGTCAAATTTCTTTCCTTTGCATGTGTGCTTGTGCGTGTGTGTAGAAAAGGGCACTGTGTGTGCCTGCGGAGCCCCCAAGGGTGACATTGGGAATCACCCTGGATTGCTCTACCTCCTTATTGCTTTGCTCTGAGGTTCCCCCAGCTCTGCCTTTCCGGGCTGGAAGTGCAGGCAGCTGCCGTTTCCGCCTGGAATGTTTACGGGACCAGGGCATCCTGACTTAGGTCCTCTACTTGCAAGGCAGGCTTTAACCCCTGGGCATCTCTCCAGCCCTGGCGTCAAACTAACTGAGCAGCTGCGGATCATCTTGAACTCCTGACACTGGAGCCTCACAGGTACGTTCCCTCTGGCCTCCACCTCCCGAGTGCCAGGAACACAGGCATGTGCCACCCACTTTCTTTCTGACCAGACTTGGGGGTCTCATTCACAGACTTGTCTGGACACACTCCAGCCTCCCGGGCAGCAGCCCCTGGCGTCCAGAAATGTTTGCATTTCCATTTGCAGAGGATGGTGGATGTGGGGCCCCGGTCAGCAGGAGGCCCGGAGCCCACAGGGTGAGTGAGAGCAGGGCCCCCCCCAGGGAGACTCTGCCTCCTGGAAGCCCCCATGGAGCCTCAGCCACGGACCTGGACAGGAAGCAGACAATCTGCTCCCCTAGACGCCGGGACGGAGCCAGCGAGAAGCGCACATCTCATTGGACTGGGGACGGCAAGTTGACTGGAGACCGTTTCTAGTCCAGGCCCAGGGAAGGAAGTCATTGGGGGTGGGACAGGTAAGGCCTGGACAGCAGGTGGGCTCTTCTGCTACCGTCCTGTGCAGGGTGGACTGGGGTCTCCCCTGTCCCCAGCACAGTCACAGGACTTGGGTTCTTTCCCTCGGAGTGTTGTTCTGTAGGGTCTCGCCTCTAGCTGGGTGGGAACTGCACGTCAGGCAATTGCAGTTCACACCTGAGGAAGCTGAACTTGGCTAGGCTCAGCATTTGTTCTAGAGTGCCTTGCCCAGTGGACACCAGCCTGCATGGGGGCCAGCCTGCGTGGAGGGTCAGCCTGCATGGGGAGCAGCCTGCGTAGGGGGGGGCAGCCTGCGTGGGAGGGCAGCCTGCATGGGGGGCTCAGCCTGCATGGGGGGCAGCCTTCATGGGGGTCAGCCTGCATGGGGGGAAGCCTGAGTGGGGGGCTCAGCCTGCATGGGGAGGTCAGCCTGCACGAGGATCAGGTTGCATGGGGGTCAGCCTACACGGGGGGGGGGGCAGCCTGCATGGGGAGGCAGCCTGCATGGGGGTCAGCCTGCATGGGGGGCCAACCTGTGGGAGGGGTCAGCCTGTGTGGAGGGGCAGCCTGCATGGGGGGTAGCCTGCATGGGGGCAGGGCAGCCTGCATGGGGGACAGCCTGTGGGGGGGCAGCCTACATGGGGCGGGCAGCCTGCCTGGGGGGCAGCCTGCCTGGGGGGGGGCAGCCTGCATTCACACCCAATAGTGTCAGAGTCTACACCTCTTATCGTCACCCCTCCCTCAAAATCAGTCAGCCTCTGTCCTATGCAGAAGGGGCTGAGGATCTCCCTGAAGTGGTCCGTCTTCTTCTCCCAGTCCCCGGGGCCCCATCAGCCACCCAGTTGCCGGGTGCCAGCCTGCCCATCATGACTTGTGTGGACTTTTGCTGCCTGGTCGACCTGCACTTGGGTCACTGCCCCCGGGCAGGTGCAGGTGCGTTGGCTTCACGCCCACAGGGATGGTGCTACTTAGCAACAGGTGTCCCCTTGACAACTGCAGGCTGAGGTCTGGCCACATCTATGAAGAGTTAATAATTGATGCAAGCCCTGAGCAAGTCTGCAGGAGATTGTCTGATTGACCAGCCAATGCCGGGTGCGGCCATTCCCTGACGGATGGGTAAGGTGGAGCTGGTTCAGTAAGTTGGCATCTTCTGCATACTTCGGACAGGCTTGCTGTCTAGCAAGTGAGGTTCGCTCCTCTCCCAGAAATCCCCATGGAGATGGTGTGGCCAGTTCCCTCGGCTCCTGGTGCTGGCACGAGCTCTCCTGCCAAGCTGCACTGAGAACTGCAAGGAAGAATCGTGAGCAAGAATAAACCCTTTATTCCCCTAAGCTGGACTGGAATGGATTTATCGGCAACACGCACCCACCTCCAGCAGGGGTCTAGGGATGAATGGCCGCGTCTCCAGCATCCTGAGAAAAGTTTTCTGATGGTCTTTGGGATTTCTACCCTTAGAGCCAAGGACTCTGGGAGCTTCTTTGTTCCCGTCTAGGTCCGAGCTGCCTGTGGTCTTGCCCGAGTGTCCTCCTGGCAATGATCCCAATGCCATCTGTTTGTGGCACCTAGAATGAGCCTAGAGGTAGAGGGGACTCTCTGGCTGGAAGAGAGACAACTTGGGGGGACCCTGTGAGCCAGGCCCCCCTGCTCCTGCCCTAGGCTGGCTGGACAGCTCTCGGACCCACTTGGGTGGCTCTGGGCTCGGGTCTCTCCTCTCTGGAGCCCACGTCCCATGAGCCAGAGCTACAGCAAACTGTACCCAGATTCAAGTTTTCAGATACTGAAAATGAGGATGTGGAGAGGAAGTGACTTTTGCAGGGTCAACAGCAAGGAGGGGGCGTGTGACAGGCAGGGGCGCTCCTGAATGGCTCTGATATGGCAGGCGCGGCTCCCAGGCAGAGCAAAGGGCTCAGTAAAGTCTGACAAACCCCAGTGGAACCATGTGTCGTGACCCCACCCCTTCCCCGGGGCAACAGTGATGCTGAAGCACGGAGAAGTTAAGCAGCTTGTTTGGGGTTGATCAGCTTGGAGAGTGAAGGACGCACTGTGGATCTAGACAGAAGCCCAGCGCCGGCTCAGTCCAGCCTGGGGCCGGATCTGAGGACAAGGGTGGAAGAGCCCATTGGGAATAGCCATGGACACCCACCAAGAGCCTTGTGGGCCGCCCGGTGCTGCCCCTTCAGCCTGGTCATCTTTCCTGTCTTCAGGT
Organism: Typhlomys cinereus; assembly: GCA_023101885.1. NCBI lineage: Eukaryota > Metazoa > Chordata > Mammalia > Rodentia > Platacanthomyidae > Typhlomys > Typhlomys cinereus. The sequence continues at coordinate 2,926,648 of JALPQD010000215.1, forward strand.
ACAAACCCAGCATACCCCAACATCTTCGGTCACCCCTGGGCTTCACTGGATTCTTGAGATATTAAAATCGGGGTGTCATAGCTAGGTATAGTTGTTGACTTGACGGTTGAGGATTTGAGTTCTGGGTACATTTGTAGATAACTGCTAGTTGAGTTAAGCCCAGAGTGAACCTGCAGGAGATTGTCTAGTGGATGGGGAAGGCCCAGCCCATAGTGGGTGGGACTAGGCCCTGGACAGATGAATAAAATACAGAAAGCTGGTTGAGGAAGTTGGCATCCTTGTGTACACTTGGCCTAGTCATAGCTGATCTAGGAAGTAAGGATCATCCCTCTCTCATGTAGATATGGTGTGTCCACTTCCCTCAGCCTGGTGTTGGTGTGAGCTCTCCTGCCAAGCTGGACTAAGAATTATAACCAGACTATTGAAAGAGAATAAACCCCTCGTTCCCTTAAGTTTGGTCATGATTTCATCAGCAACCATGCAGAGTAGCTGCAACAAAGGACTTGAGGTGCTCAGTAGATAGAGGACTTGCCTAACATGCACGAGGACTTGAGTTCAATCCCCAGCTCCTCGAAAACTGTTCTGGTGGGACACACCCCTATAATCCCTCTACTCGTAGCTAGGGCAGGAGTAGAAGTTCAAGGTCATCCTCTACTTCATAGAGAGTTTGAGGTCAGCCTGGGCTATACAAGGGGGGAAAGCTATCAGCATGGTTTTATCTCCCGGGCCTGTCCTGTGTTCAAGTTTGGGATACCATGGCCTTCTCCTCTAAGACCCCGACTTGAGCTGCCTTTCTTACCAGGCACCCCTGGAATCTCCAGTATAAAAGTTTGGGTTGTAAGAAATCCTATACCTAGCTGGGTCAGGTGATTTTTGGAGGTAGATATCCTAGAAAGTTCTGGAAGGTGGCTCCTCATTTAGGGGCACACTGTAGGATCTTCCATGTCCCCTATCCCTAGCAGCTTCTACTGGGCAGAGCCTCCTCTGGCTGACTGACTCTTTATAGTAAGTCCTCTTCAGTATCTCGAGTTACTCTCCAAGAACCATGTGCCCCTTCCCTGTCTCCCCCAACTCTCTGGAGTCAGATTGTATTTCAGACTAGCTTTCAAATCAGCCATATCCCTTGTCCCATGGGCAGCATGTCCCATACTGACCCCCAAATGCTGGAGTGTGGGCTGAGCCCAGAGCCGGCCCACCCCTGCTTCATGAGATAACACATTAGCCAGGTTGTCAGTGTTATTCCTGGCCATGGTCACTTCCAGGTTCCCGTGGACACCTGTTGCGAGCTTTGGGTCTCTGGGGTCCCCTTGCTCGCTGGAAGTGTCTTGACCTCAAGACCAGAGAAGGGCTTTGGAAGGGCAGTCGTCCTTAAAGACACGACCCTCCCTCAGCAGCCTCCCCTTCCCACCTGGTGCTGACGTCTGGCATCCACGAGGGGTGAGGGACACGATCTTGCCCTGTCCCCGTGGGAGTCCACGCTTTGGAGTGGGTAGGCGAGAGCCACGGGAGGCCTGGCACGGAAGTGAGAGATCAGTGGGACATTCCACGCTGGGGTCAGTTAGTCACAGACGCTGATGGCTGGCGGCAAAGGATGAGTCACAGACAGGCACAGGGTTTGGATGAGTCAGACAGCCTGGGGAGCCATGCAATGGAGAGTTGGCTTTTGAGTCTGGAACCGGAGGGGGCCACGTTGAGGTAGAGCAGGATGGTTGAAGGGGGTGGGGGGACTTGGAAGTCAGACGCGGGGGCTTCGGTCCCAGCTGCACGACTTCCTAGTGCTGCCACCGGGAGAGGTGACTCATGTTCTCTCGGTGCTCAAGTGCACAGCCAGAGCCGGGCTTGCTGCCCGCTCCGGGAAAGCGGGCCTTCCTGCTCCTGCCTGTTTTAGAGATGGGGAAACTGAGGCAAGTGACGTGCCACAGTCTGGCTCTGATGACAGCTTCCTAAATTACCTGTTATACACAGGCGGTGTGAGGGTTATTTAGTAGGCTTGGGAGGGTGGGGGGCTGAGACCCCAGGCTACCTCTGGGGAATCTGCTCAGACTCCTTCCCCTTGTCCCCTGGGTCCCTTCCTCTGGGTATTGGAGCAACTATCTTCCCAGATGATAGATAGATGGATGGATGGATGGATGGATGGATGGATGGATGGATGGATGGATGGATGGATAGATAGGTGGGTGGGTAGGTGGGTGGGTGGGTGGATGGATGGATGGATGGATGGATGGTTGGATGGATGGATGGATGGATGGATGGATAGATAGGTGGGTGGGTGGGTGGATGGATGGATGGATGTTGGATGGATGGATGGATAGATGGATAGATAGATGGATGATAGGTAGATATAGATAAAGCTATAGATTGATAGATTAGCTTATATGTATATATATATTTAATGTGTGTACATGTCATGGTGTATGTTTGAGGTAGAAGACAACTTTCTAATACTATTCCTTTGTTTTCAATGTGCTAGGGTAGGGGGTAGGGGTGGGTAGTGTATATACAGAAGGCACTTAAGTGTGGGTGCTATGAAGGCTTAAGGGGTGTATTAGGAATCATCTTGGATTGCTCTTCTATCTCATTGCTTTCTTCTGGGGTTTCTCAGGCTTGCCTTCCAGGAATTACAGGCTTCCATATCCGACTAGCATTTTTACATGGGATCTGAACTCAGGTCCTTTTGCTTGTGATGCAAAGGCTTTATCCCTGAGCCATCTCCCCAACCCCTGTTTCTGGCCTTTCCACCTTGTTTGAGACCAGCTCTCTTCCATCTGCTGCCCGGTCCACCTCCCGTGACCTGGTACCATCACATCCAGCTTTTACATGGGATCTGGGGATAGGAACTCGGGTGGTCAGACTTGTGTGGCAAGGGCTTTACAACTACAGAACCATCTTTCAACCAGTGAGTCAGTCTTTGTGAAGCCAACTCCACCATGCACAGCTCGCTCACTGGCCTTAGCTTATGAGAGGAGGTCTGGGTTATTTTCACCTCTGTTGTTGTGCTAAAGTCCCCCGACAAAAAACAGTGCAGGAGAGAGGGGACTTATTGGGCTCACAGGAGACAGTCTGTCATGGCGGCGAAGTCACAGCATGGAAGCTGAGGGCACTGGTCACGTCACGCCCAAGTCAAGAGCAGAGAGTGATGGATGGATACAGGCCTCCCACCTTGGCTTGGCTTGGCATGCCCGCCCGCTCTGCTCCCAGATGCATGCATCCATGCCCACTTGCAGATGGATGCATTCCTGCATGCCCGCCCGCTCTGCTCCCAGATGCATGCATCCATGCCCACTTGCAGATGGATGCATTCCTGCATGCTCGACTCCCAGATGCATGCATCCATGCCCACTTGCAGATGGATGCATTCCTGCATGCTCGGCTCCCAGATGCCTGCGCGCTTGCTTGTTCAGCTCCCTCTCTTCATCTTTTCAGTCTTGGACCCTGCGCTCAGGGAATAGTCCCGCCCACATTTAGGGTGTGTCTTCCCACATCACTAAGGTTATCAGACAGCCCTCCACAGGCCTGCCAGGGGCCCTTGTGTTCTTGACTCTGACAAGCTGACAACGAGACCGACCGTCACAAAGTCCCTTCTGCATTGTCCAGATGAAGCTAGAAGCCCAGCCTGGGTGACAGGCTGTTCAGAGGTCCCCTAGTCGGCAGACTGTGACTCCAGGTACTGTTGGCTACTCTCTTCCAGCTGTTCCAGGACAGGGGACACCAGGAATTGGCACACAAGCTGCTGGGACACAGGGCAGGAAGTAAAGCACAGCCTTGACTGCGTGCAGACCTGGGAGCTAAGTCTTCTTAGTCGCTGGCTCCTTGGAACCTTCCAGATGGCCTGGCCAGCCAGGGTGCCCTTTACGGCTGAGGAGTCTTGAGGCTCAGAGAAAAGCTACCCAACTACTTCCCACAAGACCACCTGAATTCTCTACAAGGGTCTGTACAGCACCTGAGTTTGAAAGGAGGGGTTGGGAGCCATGCGGGGTGCTACTGCTTTGAAAGCAAACCAGGGCATTGCAGGACCTACCAGGAGAGCCTGCAGATGAGGCCCGCGACCCCTTATCCATGTCTGCCTTTTCCAAATAGCGTCCTGGTTCTTTCTCACAGCCAGAAGCATCTGCTCTGTGACCAGGACCCCTGGGTTCTCTGAATCTGTCCCGAAGGACTCTGACTCATGGCACATTTCAGACCAAAGAACAAGACTGGCGGGAGAACGTGGCAGGGGAGCGTCATTATCTCGCAGAACCCAAAACCCCTGCCTGTTCCGTTTCACCCAGCAGCCTCCGCTCTGCAGCGTGGGCCGAAGACCCTCTTACTCACAAAGACTGGCATCTGCCACATCTGTCCTCTAAGTGAGGCCGTGGGCCTTTGTCCTCCTCTGAGGACTTTGAGCAGACTTTGATCCCAAGTTGCTCTAATGAAGCCCGCATGCTGGTTCAGGCCCCACAGGGATCTAGTCCATTCGGATCCGAGGCAGCTGAGCTTCGAGCCCTGTTAGTCACCTGTCTTGTGTCTCTCTATGTCTTATGGAGACTGCAGAAGTTCAGGGGAGGTAACGACAGGCAGGGAAACGGGCATTCTCCCTTACTGTGTGAACGCATGAAGCTGTTTTCTAATTATCTTTTTTTTGAAATTGATATTGTTTGGTTGTCTTTTTCTAATGTTTTGCTATAAAACCACCCATTTTACTACTGTTAAAAAATTTTAAACTCTTTTTATGGATGAATATGTGTACGGGGATGCGTGCATGTGTGTGTGCGTGTGGATGCACTCGTGTGGGAGTGTGTGTACAGGAGTGCACTTGAGGCGCATGTGTTTGTGGAAGCCCAAGGTTGGTACGGGAAATCATCCTCAATCGATCTTCCATCTTACTGATGGGAGCCCGGGTCGCTAATGGAGCCCAGAGCACACTGCTAGGGGTGACCTGACGAGCCATCTTGCTCTGGGGATTTCCAGGCTCTGCCTTCCAGGGTGAGAGTTACCAGCTGCCGCCACATGTGCCTGGCATTTTTATATGGGATCTAAGATCAGATTCAGCTCCTTTCTCTTTCAAGGCAAAGACTGTAAACACTGAGTCCGTTCCTCGGTCCCATCTTGACTGTTCTAAAACACAGTAAAAGCTTCTGTCATTTTTTCCCTGTTACTTGTGTTTATTGAGACAGCGTCTAAGTCGTTTTAGCTGGCTTGAACCCCTGCTCTCCCCTACCCCCCAGGACCGAGATCACAGGCATGTGCCAGCAAACCCAGCTGCTTTAGCAACGTGCAACGCCCCCCCCCACCTGTCTGCAGAACGCTTCCACTGGTAAAGTGGAAACTCTACATCCACAAAGCAGGCACCCACTCTGGAAGCCTTCGTTTTACCGTCCTGCTGTGTTTTTACCACTTTAAGTGTCTGGTGTAATAGTAGCAGGGATAGTCTTTGTCTTTCTGTGGCTGATTTCATTCTCACGTGGCACGTCCTTGACACTGGCCACAGCTGTCTTGCTCTGGGGAGGCTCCGCTGTTCCTCCCTTAGTGAACACTGCTTGTCTTCACACTTTAGTTTGTTCATAATGTTGCTATTAGCGTAAGTGAACAATTATCCGTTCAAGAGTCTGTCTGAAATTCCTATATTTATCAGAGTGGAATTGCTGGGGTATATGTAAATTCTTATTCTAATTGTTGCTAGAATCTGTCACAATGCTTTCTGAAGTGTGTGTGTGTGTGTGTGTGTGTGTGTGTGTGTGTGTACACAAGAGGGCACTTGAGTGTATGTGTCTGGGGGGCTCAAGGGTGACATGGGGAACCATTCTAGACTCTCAATTTCTTTTGCTTTGCTCTGGGGTTTCCCAGGTTTTGCCTTCCAGGGTCACGAGTGCAAGTCACCAGAGTTTCCACTCAGGGTCTGGGATCTGAACTCGTGTTCTTTGGCTTGTGAGGCAAAGGCTTTAACTCCCAAGACATCTTCCCAGCCCAAGACTCTACCTCTTAAAGGTGCCACATCTTCCCAAACATCAACGCCAGCTAAGAATTCAAACACATGAGCCAGTGGGGGGTGAGCGGGGCAATTCACAAACCAGGACACTCGATATTCTAACCAAATCCTATTTAATAATGATTTTCTGGGCTGGAGAGGTGGCTCAGGGGTTAAGCCTCCGCCTTGCAGGCGGAAGGTCCCGAGTTCGGATCCCAGATCCCACGTATAGACGCCAGACGGAAGCGGGGGCGGCCTGCGCTTCTGGTCCTGGTAGGGCGGAGCCTGTGAATCCCGGGGCAGGGCGAGAGGGGTGGAGGCGTCCATGGTGGTTCGCAAATTCGTCCGTGGTTCTACACACACATACACACACACACACAGACACGCGCGCGCACATACACACAGTTGAATAAATAATAATAATAAAAAAAAAAATTAAAAAAAAAAAAAAATGATTTTCTGTGTTTGGGAAATAGGTGGGTACAGGAACATATCTCATTGCAGTTTGCCTTTTTCTTTTGACAGGGTCTCATGTAGCTCAGGCTAGTCTCAAATTCATTATGTAGCTGAGGGTCGCCTCGAACTTCCGATCCTCCTGCTCTCACCTCCCTAGTACTGGAATTACAGGTGCGCGCCACTATGCCTGGTCCATTCAGTGCTGGGGACTAGCCCAGGGTTTCCTGCAAACCCTATGAGCCCACCACCCACTGAGCCAATGCCCAGCCCTCATAGTTCTGACTGACATTTCCTAAAGATAGAGAGATGCAGACATCATCTCTGTCCACCCCCCACTCCCACCCCCGCTGCGGTATCTTCTTTGCAGAACTATCTATTCAAGTCCTTTGCCCATTTCGTTGTTGTTCATTTGTTTTTGTTTTATCGAGATGGTCTACCTAAGTAGCCCAGGTTGGCAGGGAATTCTCAGTGCTCCTGCCTCAGCCTCTGCCACATTTGGGCTTTTGCCTATTTTTAAATCAGGGGCTTTTTTTTTTGGCATTAAGGTTTAGGAGTTTGCTATGTATCCTCAGATATTAACCTTTTATCAGCTATGTGAGATGCATTTTTGCCTATTTGAAGGTTGCTGTTATACTGTTATTAGCATTTTTTGCTGGAGAAAACTTAAGGCGTTTCATGTAAGTATCTCTATAATGTACATTACGTTTGGTCAATATCATGTGCTGCTTAAATGTACTAAGAAGTTGGTTCTGGAATGGAGGTTTCTCCCCATTTCATGCCCAGACATGTGTATGTCCAATATCCTCCAAAACCTTGTCTGGAGTCAGGCTGGTTTCCTGACTCTGTAAGAGAGAAAGAAAAACAATAGGTAACCAAAGGTTTTGAAAACATTGTATCCTTGAGAACAGCGAGAAGGTAAACTGTTTCCAACAGATGTTACTTTTTTTTTTTTTTTTTATACTTCATAGAAAATTGCCTGAGCGGGAACAGCTAGTTGGAAGTTCAACCTTGGAGAAAACGCTCTGCTTGGCTCCCACCTCTCAGCAGGAAACCCGGACCCCTGCCTCCTCCTGGTGGCTTTCTGTCATTTCTGCAGGGTGTTTGCAGGGCCCCGCCCCCTCTGATGACGTTCCCTTCTGTTCACCCTCTTAGGCTACCCCAGGAATCTCTACTAGATGTCCAGAGCATCCGGTTTGAGGACATAATCTATTGAGTGTGCTTGTCCATTTAATAGAAAGTGTCAGTGCTGCTCTGCCTGGGACCCTCTCAATGGGAAGCTCCAGCTGACTCCCCCGGGGGGGCTTCCCTGGCTGATTTCTCTCTTTCTTTCTTTCTTTCTTTCTTTCTTTCTTTCTTTCTTTCTTTCTTTCTTTCTTTCTTTCTTTCTTTCTTTCTTTCTTTCTTTCTTTCTTTCTTTCCTTCTTTCTTTCTTTCCTTCTTCCTTTCTTTCCTTTCTTTCCTTCTTTCTTAAATTTCGTGTATATGTGTAAATATCAGAGGGAACTATGTATCCCTGTGAAGGACCAAGGACGACTTCGGGAATCATCCTGGATTGCTTCTACCTCCTCCTTGCTTTGCTCTGTGATTCCCCATTCTCCACCCACCAGGGCTAGAAGTGCAGGCCACCCCCATTTGGGGCCTGGCATTTTTACATGACACCTGGGATCCGAACTCAGGACTTTCTGCTTGCGAGGCAGTGTCTTAACCCCTGAGCCATCCCTCCAACCCTTCCTAGTTGACTCCTCTGGGAAGTCTGTAGCCCCCGAGGATGGGGTTGTGACGCCTGCTGTCATTTGTTCTCCTTCTTCTGCTTTGCTGCCCACTCTTTCAAAACCAGAAGCAGTTATTGTGCGTCATTCTCTGGACTGCTTAGAACAACCCCGAGCTGGCCAGCTGTGCCCCTGAAATTTCTTGTCACTTTCGCACGGCCCATCTGTCATCTGAGCCTTTGATGATACATACCTGGGAATGCATCCCCCAAATGTCATGAACTTTGCTCTCTATTCTCAGGGTCTTTATTTTAGGTCTTTGATCCACGTTGAGTTTCCGTGTGCGTAGTTGGCCTGGGTGTCTACAGGTTTCACAACCACGGACAGAAAACTCCTAAAGAAAGTCGGTTCTGTGTCATGGTGCGTGATCCTGTTCTCTCTCTCTCTGTCCCTGAAGTGGAGCAGCTGTTTACGCGATGCCAGTGTTGTGTGTTACACGTTGTCTGGGGAAGCCTCAGGTGTGCAGAGAATGTGCAGAAACTACACTCCGATACTGCGCCTTGCTCAGCACCACAGCGACTCGAGCACACATAGTCTGGCATCTTGAGGCGGGATCTTGGAACCAGACCACAGGTGTGTCTGTTCGTGTACTGGCAGGACTCCCACACTTGCTAGGGGTGATGCCTCCTGCCTGTAATCAAGGCCCTCAGGAAGCAGAAGCAGGAGTTCAAGGCCATCCTTGGTTATGTGGCGAGTTCAAAGCCAACCTGAGCTACATGAGACCCTGTCTCAAAAAACAAAACAAAGCAAAAACTATCCAATTGCATTCTTTTATATATATCTCTCATTAAAAGATCATGAAAATCATTTAGCTATATAATAATCAAAGGCTATAAGCAGGAGATCCTGCTTTCCCACTGCTGGGTGGGTTCTGAAGCTGTTTACTATTGATTTTTAACCCAGTGACACATGATCTGTGACACCAATCTCAACCCTCTGTGGGGTGCTCACGAGACTCCTCCATGTCTTCAACGAGCAAGGCCTGGTGGGGTGGGCTCTTAGTTTGGGCAACTCAGTGAGATCTGATGTAAAAACAGGAAGTGGAAAGAGGTGGGATGTGGCCCGGGGTGGAGCGTCCCTGGTATACGTGAGGTCCCGGGCTCTGTGTCACAGAAAGAAGAGAAACAGCATCAGATGCAGAGCCCTCCACACTTTACTCCTTGCTTCTCAGCTATGGTCTGTTGGGTGGGTTCACGGGGGTTTGCCGTGTTTTATCCCAAGGACTCTGGCGGGCATGTGCAGCAGGTGGGTCCTTGGAGAGATTGTTAGCCACACCCACATACTCTGTGCTGTTACACACCCCAGGTTTGTTTTTATATTAATGTCTCAATTTCAGAGCTCTGGGACCATGTGAGAAATATAAATTCACACTTCAAATTTGTGCCAGGAAAGGTCTAGACTTACAATTTCTCAAGAGAAAAGTTTTTTTGTGTGTGTGTGTTTAAATGTTCCAGATTGAGCCAGAAATAACTAAGACAACCAAACTTCTCTGAGATTGTCCTTTGCAGGGGTGTCCGCCCCCTCCCACCACCCTTCTTGGGCCGAGATGTATTCAGGCTTCCTGGTCCTGCATCCCAGTCGGCCAGAGCCCCACCCCGCTCTCCGGCCACCATGGAGCAGAGGGCAACCCAGCCGACCCAGCCCCCCCTCCCACGAGGTACCCAAAGAACAGGATCTGCCCACTACACTGGCAGTTGACTTTGTCTTTGGTCTCTGAGGACTTAGCTGTCTGGAAACTCTACAGAAGGAGGCCCTCTGAGCGTTCTCTGGGACCTGCTGGTATGGTGCAGCCTGACGGAAATTTCCACCCACCATGGCCTAGACCTGGGTTCCATGCTCTTTATAGATTTTGGAGACCCCCTACCCTGTCCTCTTACCCATCTGTTGTGGTTAATGATCCCCCCAGCCTTGTGGCCCATGACTCACTGTACCCAGATGTTCTCTATCGCGGAAGACATGACAGGTGGGAGGTAAGAGCTGGATTCTGGATGCCGGGCCCTGGAATTTCCAAGGGGCTTTCTTTTTTTTTTTAAAAAAAAATAATTCATTTGAAGGAGAGGAAGAAGGAGAAGGGGAGGGGAGAGGAGAGAGAGAAAGAGAGAGAGAGAGAATGAGAGAGTATTGCATACTCTGGCTGGCAGTCAGAGGACAACTTTCAGAAGTCAGTTCTCTCCTTCCGCCATGTGGGTTTCTGGGGATGAAGTCGGGTTACCAGGTTTTTGAGCATGTGCCTCAAGAAGTCCACTGAGCTGCCTCGCCCTGGGAGGGGCTTCTTGAACCAAGCAGCTAAGTGCTCTGCCCAAGATGGCCGGTGTCATGACTTGACACAGGCTGGGGTGTTTGAATCCTTAGCTATGGCGGTGTTTGGGAGGGTCATGGCACCTTTAGGGAGGAGGGCAGGGACCCTGCGTTGCACCTTTGCAGGTTCAAGGCTCTCTGGAAAGCCAGCAGAGGGACCAAAGAGATCACAGAACTGGCTGTGTGGGGGTTTCTTTGGCTCAGGAAGGGGGCTCAACATTTTAAAAAATCTTTTTACATTTATGTGTGCATGTGTATATGTGAATGTTGTGTACGTGCACGTGCATGTTGTGTGTGTGTGAGTGTATGTGCATGTGTTATATATGTGTGCACATTTGTACAGGGCAATTGTCACAGCTACTTTCTGCCGCTGTGAGACAATACTCAGACTCCAGCAACTTTCCAGGAGGAAAAGGAGGTTTATTTGCCTTGCAGTTCCAGAGGGGAGACACAGTCCAATAGTAGGAAAAGGCACGGCAGGGGGGAGAGTCTGGATGGGGCTCAGGTCCCATCTGTCACCATGGAGGGACTGAAGAACAAGAGGCTGTTGCGCTGCCCTTGCAGGTGACGCTCAATGTTCTGACCGTGGACATCTGGATGATTAGTAGCCTGAGGCCCCACAGTGTCCCCCAATGCTCTGAACTCCAGCATCCCTGAGCTCACAATGTGCAGGGGCCCCCGTGGGCCAGGCTCCATGCACTCACTAGGCACAAAGTCTCTCTGGGCCCAACTCTGTCTACCCCCCATTAGGGTGCCTGGGTCTCACCGGCCACCTTTAGCTTCGCCAGGGGTTCTTTCAAGCCCATGGAGCTGGATGCTCAACCATAACAGTTATCTGCATCCTAAATATATTTTCTCTTATTGCTCACATTTTATATTATAATCGGAAAGATGGGAAGGGGACGTCGAGGTGGGGGGAGGTGGGAAGAGATAAATGCTGAATACACATTTGTCAAACAAGTTGTTATTCAAAATAAATAGAAAGAAAAGGGGCTGGGGAGATGACTCCGGGGTTAAAGTCTTTGCTTCACAAGGAAAAGGACCTGAGTTCAGATCCTCAGCCAAAAAAAAAAAAAAAAAAAAAAGTCAGAAATAGTAATGACCCGTAATTCCTGCCCAAGAAGGCAGAGCCTGGAAAAACCCCAGAGCAAAGCAATAAGGAGGTAGAACATCCAGAATGATTCCGATGTCACCCTTGGGCCTCCATAGGGACACACATTCAAGTGTCCCCTTCTATTACTCCCCTCCCCCCTGCCTCCCCTCCCACACTTGAGCCATTAGAGATGAGACAGACACTCCCCATGCTGGGGGGTAGGACTCAGCTTCGGAATGTGACAATTTATTTGGGGGTGAGTCTTCACTCCCCTTTCCTGGCATTGATACAATATTGAAGAGCAGAACAAGACGTACGAGACAGAGTAACCAGCGAGAGCCGCCCTCCCCCGGCCCAAAGCCACCAAACCCACATCCGAAATAAGCAGTCTTCCTCCCAAGAGGGGGCACGGCGGACAGGGGGGCCCCAGCCCCTCCCCCGCTCCTGCCAGCCCCACCTTCCCACTTCTAACCACTGGAGGCAAAGTTTAGCCAGCTGAGGACTGGATGATTGAGCCACAGACAAAGGCAATGACACTTCATTTTAAAAATGTGAGCGAGAAAAGAGACAGTGCCCCTCCCCAAATATAGAGCTATATACGTATACTTTTATATATATAATCCATTCGTGCACAGTTCATTAAATGAGCTTTTTCTTTAAAAATTAAAAAAATTATAAGATACATATTTCCTTAGGCCTTTGTGTTTTTTTTTTTTTAAATTAAAACCAACAGAAAAGATGTCTGCATCTCCCCTCGGCATGGGGAAGACGGACGCCCGACACATTCTTTGGACCCTCTGGCCCTACTGCTTCAATGATGCTCTGCATACAGTCGGCGCTCACTGTTGGAGTACTGACTCCTTCAAGGATAGGGGGACCTATAGGCTGGGACGTGGGGTCCTCAGTCCCCCCCAACCCTACTTCTGTCACTTGGTGACTGTCAACAAGAGAGGGGGTTCCAAGAACTCCTCTGTGGGCTTCCTGAATCGAGAAGGGATGCAGACATGGCAGAAACTAAAATCTTTAAACTTCCTTTCTTCTTCTTAAAAAGTGATTCCTTGAACCATACGAGTCCCCAGAGGGGCCGCCTTGGGCTAGTGCATGGGAACCAAGAGCGGAGCTGACCAGACAGGAGCTGACCAGACAGGTCTCCACCGTCCAACAAGTGCAAAAAGAAAAAATGAAAAAACAAAACAAAACAAAACAAAACAAACCCAAAACCCAGAAAATCAAGGAAAGGGGCGTGTGCCCTCGAGTGCCTCCCCCAGAGGCCAGGAAGGCCCCAGCCCTGGGGCTGCCTCTTCGGCCTTGGGTGGATCTACTGGCCTGTCAATCACCGGAGTTGTGAGCAGGATGAAGCCCCAGACCCGTGCCAGTCTCAGGGTACCTACCTTTCCCTGCCAAGGCCGGAGCCGCCTGGATTCTCAGTGTGCCCAGGGAAGCAGCTGGCGCTTCTACCACCGGTCAACTATTCCCACCCCCTTCCCGCTCAGGCCGGGGAGGGAAGAGGTTCATTTTGCCATTTCAGGGGTGCTTTGTACTGACTTCTCACCACCCAGCGCACCCCGTCTACAGAATGAAGTCAGAGTGGGCACAGGCAGAGCGGCTCCCACTTCTCCAGCTCAAGCCAGAGCCACCAGGCCTTGGGTTCCTGCCATATGGATGGGGGAGGTGCACTAAAGGGACAGGACCAAAATGCAGCACCCAAGGATCGGGCTTGGGATCCCTTCCTTTACAAAAATAAAGAAACCAGACTGCAACTTCAGCCTGGTGGAGCCAGGCTGGCAGGAGACGGACAGGGTGGGGCTGGGGGAGGGGGCTACCTGCTCCGAGGCACCTGGGGGAGGAAAGGGAGGGTGCTGCAGACTCATGCCTCCTTGGAAGCCAAGTACCTAGAGATGGTATGCACGCACCAAAGGGACGCCAACCTCCCTCGGGACCCCCCTCTCCCAGGCTAGGGCTAGCGGTTTCCTGAGTCCCCCAAGGTCCACGGCTTTGGGAAGCCTGCATCCTTTTCCTCACCAGGGAAACTCGGGGTGATGGGTAGTGAGAACCACATGCTCCCCACTCTCCAGCCTTCCTGGGGGGACATCGCCAGGCGCGTGCCCCAATCTTTGTGGAACCCCACCACCTTCACATCTCAGCGTGTCCTCCACCTGCCTGTTCGCTCCCTTGAGACTGACTGGGGTCCTTTGAGCAAGGACTAAAATGGAAGTCTGGGCCCAAGCCAACAGGAAGGGCTCACCCTGACGGGAACCAAGGAGGGGGGATAAATTGACAGCACCCTCAACCCCAGAGGTCCCAGCAGCGACCCGGGTCTCCACCCATCTGAACGTTGCCACCTACCTGTGCAATGGCCTCGTTCTAGGTTCTCTTAAAATATCTTTCTGCCCCCCACCCCAGGCCCTTAGCAGTCCCACAAGATTTTTTTTCTATTTTTCTTTTCTTTCTTTTTTTTTTTTTTTTTTTTTTTGGCTTTTTGAATTTTTTCTTTTTTTTTGCAAAACTAATTCTTTCACTTTCCTGTCATAAAATCACCTCTGAAAACACAACTTCTTTACAAAAAAGTCACAAACAACACAGACTCTCAGGAAACACATTTCTATGGTCTCTGGAAACACCTGTAACTGGCACCAGGTGGTGGCTCACCTGGGAACGGGGAGGGGGAAATCACCTCTGGGGACAGAGGAGAAATACCAGCCCTTATTTGGGGGTAAAGCCAATTGGCACTTGGACGGTCTTGGAACCAACACAAAGGGTAAGTAAGGTAGGACCCGGAGTGGGACCCTCAAACTCTGCAAGGGTCCTTGTTTTATACCCTGGGCAAGGAGGGCTGGGACCAGGCTGTGTGGCAGGGAAATGGAAAGAACAGCTCTCTCAGGACCGAGATGTCCATTTTTGATCAGGTGGTTTCCCGCTCTGCCTCTTCCCCATGCGCCATGTTTCCAAAGGGGGAACTAGAGCACACCAGGTGCTGGAAAGTAGCTCGGGGCCCCACACAGCAAACGGCCACTGGTGCCCAAGTGCATGCTAAGCAGCAGGCAAGGGCAAACCAACATGGTTCCCCAGTCCTGCCTAGGGACAGACATGCTCCCTCCCCTGAATGCGGGCCTTCCTGTGGCCTCTCCTTTCTGCCTGCCCATCCTCCCAGTGCCTGGCCTGCGGCTGGGGGCTTTGGTCTCTGCTACTGACATGGGCGCTTCGGTTCCCTGGCAGCCGAGGGCAGCAGAAGCCACGCAGGGCACCCAAGGCCTCGTGCTGCTTCAAACAGGCTAGACTACCCCAGGGTTTCTCCCTCCTCCTCAAACACCCAGGAGAAGGGACTGGGGCTGTGCCTTTCCGCCTGCCACAGTGCCCAGCCCAGCACATCTGCAGCGAGGGCCCAGCTGTCAGGTGGACTATGCCCCTGGCCATCTAGGCTGGAAGGAAAGGCCTGTGGCCTCGTCAATAAACTACACACACCCAACAGGGCCAGGCCTGGCTAAGGCAAGAGGAGGCCAGGCCAGCGGCCACCCTGTTCTGAAGAAAGCCCAAGACCCCGCATGCAGCGCACACACAGACCCATGTACAGACATGCCAAGGGGGACATATGCGCGGGTACAGCTGGAAGCTTCCAGAGCAGGTTCTTGTAGCACCTTTGGTAGAGCTGGGCCTGGAGGCTGCAGCGGGGTGCCATGTCTGCCAGCTCCACCTCCTTGAAAAGGGAGGTGGGGAAGAAAGCAGGTGGTGCAAGGATCTGCTTGGGCCTGGCCTGGAAGTAGGCAGGCAGGGAGACCTCTGGCCCGACTGCTGCCACCTCGGTGCGTGCAGTTAAGGGCTCACACTGGCCTCGCCCCTCACTGGTGCTAAAGGACTGTACCCGCCCTAGGTGGGGGTCTCCCAGGAGTCCCGCAGCTGCTGAGATAGCACCGAGACATCAGAGGCTGTACAGAGGGAGAGGAGCAAGCTGGGGAGACAAGGTGGGATGTGGACAGGGCAGGGGGCCCCTCCAAAACACCCAGTGGCTCACCTGCACAGGCCGAGCCGGTGCCAAGGACAACGGGGGACATTTGGAGGTTGGGCGCCCTGCCCCATGCCTGGGTTCAGCACCCAGCCATGGCGACAAGCAAAGCACAGGCAGCCGGGTCTGAGACAGGGGCAGGGCTGGAGCACAAGAGTGACTTTGGGCGGGAGGGTCCCCCCCACTCCCTCCCTTCCTTGGGGGAGCCCCTCACTTGCTCACCCCACTGCCACCTTCCGCCCCCTGCAGCGCCTGCCACCCCCGTGGCCACCTTCTCGAAATCCTCAGGGTTGCAGAACTCCTTGATGGTGACGGTCAGGAGGTTGCTGGTGACGTCGGTGACCACCACATTGGAGCAGGGCGACATCTCCGGGCGCCAGTCCCCAGCCTCCGCCTCGGAGCAGGCGGCTCCGCAGGCGGACTCCGGGGCGCTGGGGAGGGCCTGGCCCGCAGCAGCAGTGACGTCAGGGGGTCCCCTCTTGCCCGCCGCCAACGCCTCTGGCGGGAGGGAGAGGTCGAGCGCCTGCGGCTCGCGCCAGTCGGGGGCCGAGGGGCTCAAGGTCTCTGGGAGCAGCTTGGGCGGAGCGTCGTCCGGGTCAGAGGACGGCGGGGCGGGAGAGGGGCAGCCCGAGGAGCTGGAGCTGCGCCCGTCGTAGGGGGCGGCGGTGGGGGCGGCCAGGAGCAGCCCCGGGCCCGGGGAGGTGACATCGGCTTTGCCCGTGGGTGGGGGCGACAGAGGGGCGGGCGGGGGCTTGTACAGCGCAAAGGCACCGAACTTCATGTGGCGGATCTGGGTGCGCAGGATGCTCTCGCTGAACTTCTTGCTCTTGCCGATGACGCGGTTCCGCGAGGGGACTTTGGGCCGAGCCAGCGCCCCGGCGCCCTGCGCGGTGCCGCCTCCCGCTGGGCCCTTGTCGATCACCTTCAGGTTCAGGATGATGCGATTCCGCTTGGGCTCCCGGGGCTTCACCTTGCGATTGATGATGCGCACCGTCTCTGAGAAGGGCGAGATGGGCGGGCGCAGGCCGGGGCTGCCCCCTTGCGGGTCTGGCCGGGGCAAGGGGCGGCGGGACATGCGGTGGCAGCGGCGGATGTCTTTCTTGAGCCGGTGCACGGCGGCGCTGGAGTGCAGCTTGGGCGAGGCGGCGCTGGAGCTCGGCTTGACAGAGAAATGCACATCACTGATGCGGAGGGCCTCGGCCTGGGCCCGGGCCTGCGGGCAGAGGGGCGTGGGTGGGAACTCAGGGCTTCCCGACGCCCCTAAACACTCCTATGCCGGCCAACCCTGAGCCCCGTCAGCACACCATCAGAGCGCTCCCAGGACACACAGTGATTGAGGAACCGACTTAGCAAAGAAAGAAATGTTTGCCTATCCTGCGGGACCCCCTGGATTCCATCCCAAAGAACCCACAGGGCACATCTGTAACTTTGACATTCAGGAGGTGGAAACAGAAGCAGAAGACCAAGGTCATCTTCAGCCACGTAGGAAATTTGAAGCCAGTCAGGGCTACGTGAGACCAGGCACAGGAAGGCGGGGTAACCTGCCTAAGAAGGAGCTAGGCCTGGTTCTTAAGGTTGGTTCTTGCATCCAGCTCAGCCCTCGCCGAGTCCTGTCCAACCTCTTTGTGAAGGATGATGGCAAAACCTGGAGGTTCTCCCTGGAGCAGTTCTTGGTGACAGAGCAGATGGTGGGTCCTCCCTACCGGTAACTTACAGCCTCATCTATCTGTTTGCGGGGTCCCCAAATCCTCTCTTGCCTCTGATGGACCCATCTTTAGCTCCAGCCAACTCTCCTCCTCAGGTGACATCACCTTAGGAGTGACCTTCCGCTCTCCAAGGTCCACGGCATCTGTCTGGCCCCTTCCTGGCTCATTGAGAATTTGTCCCAACGACCCAAAGGCTTGCATCCTAAAGCCGGGGCTGGAATCAAATCCAATTAGCCAGTTAGACCTCAGTGGGGAGAAGCCTACAGGTGGGACCTACAATGCGCCTTGATGGTGTTTGGGCAACACAATGGAACCAAGGCAGGCAGGGCTCCGTGGCAACTCAGCCACTACCTCACGGGAGCTGGGGGCTCTGGCAGGGCCCAGAGAGCAGAATGGAGAATGGGTAGGGGTTCCCGAGGCCACTCCTCCACGGCCAGGGGTCAAGGCCAGCACCTCAGGCCTGTGCAGGCTGCTGCGTCCTCTCCTGGGGGACACACTGGTGCCACAGTAGGATGCGGGGGGCACTGACAGCTATGGCTGAAGACAGGATTTGAATCCAACATATGCTCTGGCTCCAGGAGGTGAGACACCTGGTAATATAGTTTGGAGACCACTTGGGCAGAGAGGTAGAACCCACCCCCAGAGTCAATCTGTCAGGGTCCTCAGGTGAGATCTGTGTTTTGGGGGCTCTCCACTCTCACACCCACAGACTGAGATACTTAGCTAGTACAGGGAGAAAGTCTGTACACCCTCTGAGAAGACTAGACTGTGTAACACCTGTGTCGGTATCTCCTGGCTGACTATACGCCAATCTTCTTTAGCATGTAGCCCCCCACCTCCACCCCAAGCATATCTTAAGGCCTCTTGGTTCTTTGCACCCAGGCAGGGAACTCCTTGGGACTGCTTGTCAATACTCCCACTGGCCACTAGGTGGCAGCACACAAGCCAGGACTCTAGCCTTCCAGCCAGCCAGCTGTGCTCCACCGGGATTTGGACCCCTCAAACTTCTCATTCCATGGGGGTAAGGGGGGAGGGCAAGCATTCTTTAGCTTGACAAGCAAGACTTGATGGCAGGCACATACCCTGGGGAACGCAGGGGATACCACTCTTTTCAGAAAGAGTGGTGGGATTGAAATTCATTCCCTCTCCTCAGTTCCCCTAATCTCTTTAACTAGGTTCTACAGGAGTCCAGGGGTGACAGATGGTCCCTGGGAGAGTGGGGAAGTGTGTACAAAAGCCAGAGTTAGGGTGACAGTGTCCAAGCCTCACTCTCTACCTGGGCTGTTCTAATGATACCTCCCACAGGTGCTCCTGCGGTCTCAAGTACAAGGTTCCTCCTGAGTACAAACTTACAGTCAGTCAGTGCTCAGGAAAGCGACAGTCACTCGTAGTTGCTGGGCAGTGAACTTCCTAAAGTGTGCTTGCAAATTATAAGAAGCATCTCTTACTTTAAAATTTCCAGAGATTATAAGACACATTAGTTCTTCCCAGGTGAAGAAGTCTTTGAAGGTAGGACCTGGGTCTCCCTAGGGAATTAACAACGGAAAGCCAACACCTTCATTGAACCGTGACCGAGTAATAAGTATTTCAAGGGTTTCATATGCAACATCAGAGGCATCCAGACAGCTGCTGGGTCCCCTGTGGCCGGGGACAGGGGGGGAACCTCTCTGGTCTCTTTTCACATGTAAATAATGGTTCTTATTCTGCTCTGAGTACCTCCCAGCAGGAAGCACTAAGTGCTTTCGCAGATGCCTCCCAGTGAATCATAAAATGGCAGATCCAGCCCAAGCCACCTCCACAGCCCTTCACAAGCATCCTTATCACTGGCTTCCCTGTCGCGGGAGGTCTGGAATAAGGTCTTGGGCCTGTAGCTCCATCCCAGGTTTTACCAACTCTGCAACCTTGTTTCCTGCCTGTGCATTTCCATCTCCTCCTTAACCTGACGCATACCCCACCCCCAGCGACAAGACAGAGAGGTGAAGAGAGGGAGCAGAAAGCTGGTGGGATCTGCCTGTGGGATGACACGTCCCCTCCCTAGATCTTAATTTGCTTTCATCTATGAAAAGGAGATAATGCTCGCCCACTTTCACAGGGTTGTTTGGAAAATTAAAGGAGGGAGGTAATCCTTACGGTCACCTCAAAAATAGAACTTTCAAGAAAGGGGCATTTCGTAAATCAGGGCTCACGGTCGTTGAGCCCTTCGCCGCTAGAGGGCGCCCCAGCTGTGTCGCGAGGCTGTCACAACAGCCCACCAACCCTCCAGCTGCTCCGCCCACCCCTCCCAACTCACAAGTATCAGGGTTACGCTTGCTTGCTCGGTAAATTTCCTTAAGATGTACAATTGAGAGGCGAGGGGTTTACTGAAATATGCAATCCTGGAAATCAACGTTTTTCCCACCTCTACTTTAAATCCAAAGCAAACCCTTACACAGAGTCCTGTGGCCCGGGAGGAGGACCGAGGCGGCTGGACAGGTCCACCTTAAGCCCACTGGGCTCAGAGCCTTTTGGACAAACCCGAGATTCTTCTTCGTGCAGTGTCTTCTCTAACGAGCCCTCCCTACCCTCATGCCGGATGCCACAAAAATCACTGGCTGCTGGGTGGGAAGAAGCCCTGAGACACCCCTGGCCCTAAAGGGGGGCTGAAGTGGCCCCGTGTAATTCCCATCCTACAGTCTTGCCTCTGAGTGTCGACTCGCTTTCCTCTTCCCAGGCTCCGTTCTCCCTTACCAAATAAAATAAACACCCCCACTCCCCAAGATGGCTTCCCTCCCTGGCCAATGCCACTAACATGTTCACTACGCTCCATCCACCCCATCTTCATTGGAGCCTCCAGAAATATCAGGATTAGGGTAGACTGAGGCAGGAGACCCGAACGTGGATGGGCGATTAAAGTCAAGTAGAAGTGATTTAGGGGCAGATTCAAATAGGACTCCCCAATCGAGGAGACGAAGACCATAAACTCCATGCTAGGAGGGAGGGGGGCAACTGGGTTAGAGAGGCAGGTGTCCCGCCAAGAGGTGGGCCTCGCTCGCTCCACAGCTCCAGGGCTCCACCACGTCCAGGACAACCCAGTGTGCTTAAGGCTGACAGGTCTCACGGGCAGAAAGAGCTTCCCAGCCACCGCTTCCCCCCGCCCCCCCCCGGCGGGGATTCCCCCACCTGCCACACCCACCCCTTCCTGGAGCCCAGAAGATCCTCCCCAAGTGTCGGGTCTCACCCTGGAGGATTACCCACTCTCAGGCCCCTTTTGCCGACGCTGGCTGCGGCCTGCTGCCAGGGCCTTGTCAGGGCTTTACAGCCACCCCCTGCCCAGCTGGGGCCCCTCTGGAAAAGCCCGCCCGCCCCGGCAGGCAGCCGTAGGTCTGTCCCTCCCTGGCAGGCCCCGTGCTGCGCCCTGGCTGGGGGCCCGAGAGGGGGCTGCTGGGGCTGGGCCAGGTTACCTTCAGGAGGAAAGTTTTGGGTTTGGGTCCCCTCTTCTTGGGCCCATACAGCTCACGCTCCCTCTCCCTGCGGCCAAGAAACGCCAAAGGTTAAAAAAAAGAGCCCCTTCCTGGGCCCCACTCCCTGGCCCTGCCCGCCGCTCCGCTTCCTCGTGCGGTGCCCGCCGCGCCGCGGCCCCGCCGCGCTGCCAGCTTCCCCAACTCACTTCTGCTCGAAGGCTGCGATGAGCCGCGAATCCAGAATGTTCTCCTCGGGCTCCCAGGTGCTGTACCTGCCGAGTCACGCATGCACCAGGCCAAAATGAAAACCCGAGCGGCAGAGACACACCGCGGGGGAGCAAACACGTACCCCTCCCCCCCAGGCCCGGGTGCTCCCGGGTCCCCACGCCCCAGACCCGCGACACTCACTTGATCGCCCACCCCTTCCATTTCACCAGGTACTCGATGCGTCCCTGAAACACAGAAAGGAAAATAATAAATAAATAAGGGGTGGGGGTGGGGAGGATGCGGAGACGCGAGAGGCGGCGGCGCGGGGTGGCCGCGGGAGCCGGGCTAGCGGGACCGCTTCGCTCCGGGGAGCCCCCGCGGGCTCGGAGCCGGCCGCGGGGGGGACGCCAGCCCGCCCGGGGCGAGAGCTCACCTTGCGGATCCTCCGTTTGATGATCGATTCGGCCGCGAAGACCCGCTCACCCACTGCAGACAGCTCCATCTTGCTCAGCAGCACCCACAGCCCATAATACTCCCTGCTCCCGCGGCCGGTGCTGCACCGCTCGCGCACGCGCCACAGCGCTCAGGCCCCGGCGGGGCGCGCGCTCGCGTTCCAGCTGCGGGCCGTCACGTGACCCTGGCGGCCAGCGCGCCGTTGCCAAGACCTCCCCCTCCCCCGGGGCGGTTGCTAGGGAAAGTGAGCGCTCGCGGGGCGGGGGCGCGCGCTGCCTCTTAAAGGGGCCTCTCCCAGCCGCGGCAGCTGGGGCGGCAGACCGAGGGATGCGCGGCGGGTGCGGGGCGGGTGAGGCGCAGTGCAGTGCTTCGTGGCCCCCTGTCGTCTTTCCAGCCTCCGATCGCCGGCACCTTCTCTCCCCCTTGTGAGCCCCCCCCAATCCCCTTGCAACTCTTGCCAGGCCCAGATCCCGTGGCCAGATGAGCCCTGGGTCTGCAGCCGCTGCGCATCCTCCCGGAGAAGTTTGCAAACAGTTAAATATGATACAGCAGAAATGCATTCGCTCGCCGTTGCTTAGCCAGGCCTTGCGGGGATTTCTTTAAGACATCAACCCCCCCTCCTCGTCTTATCCATTATTTATGTATACGTGGGAGTGTGGTTTTGTAACCAGTTCACTTGAGTTAAAACAAAAAACGCCACCGCAGCAAAGGCGGGGCGGAGGCCGGGGTGATCCTGGTCCCCACCCACCGAGGTCTCAAGCCGCACCTGTGCCCACCCCGGGGACCCGGCGGAGACCCGGGGAGGTCGCAGGCTAGCACGGACCCCCGCACTCCAGAGTGGATCCAAAGCAGGTCATCCCCGGGTCACTCGGCAGAACCCGCCTTCGTGGTCAAATCAGTTTTCCGATTCCCCGGCCGCCAGCCACGTCAATGGCGTGAAGCCCGCAGCTCCGCTGAGGCTCCGCCATGGCTGCTGGGGAGGCCAGACCCCCAGCTTCACATTTGGGGAGGGGCTGTGGATCTGGGGTTGTCCTCAGTACACCCAACACGTAGCTCTGCCACGTGGAGCTTTCCATTCCTTCTGTTTTGAGATCATTTAAACCTTATTTTTCCATTACATCAATGTTGGTGTTCTTTGCAAAACAAATTTTTACACAACAGGGTGGGGAGAACCAACTGGCTATAATCTCAGTAAAATTCTTGGTATCTTCGGGATCTTCTAGGCCTGTTCATGGCCTAAACACGTCTGCATATGCACACACGTATGCATCAGAGGAGCATAGACTCAGCCCATGGTGGGAGGGGCTTTTCCCTGGGCAGGTGGGTAAGATGGAGAGGGCTGATTCAGGGAGCTGATCTTCAACTCACGCTGGTCTGGCAAGTGAGGACTGTCTCTCTCAACAGTCCAGTGCGCAAAGTGTGGCCAGTTCCCTCAGTCCTTGGTGTTGGTATGAGTTCTCCTGCCAAACTGGACTCAGACAATAAAACAGGACAATTGTAAGTCAAAATAAACTTTCTTGTCCTCCTTCCTCTTAAGTCTCCTGATTGTGAATTTATTGACCACATGATTGGACATTTAAAAAAATTGCCATCTGCACTTGTCATGGTAGGGTTGAGATGGGGTGGGGGCGGGGATGTGTAAGAGCCAAAAGGGTGTCTTGCTTCCATTACTCACTTATCAGGGGTTTCCCAGGTCTCTGTTAAAGCACTACTCTCGAAGGTTCAGAGCAAACACTTCAACATCTCAGCCTTCCATCCTGCATGTTGTAGGTACTTCACAGGGATTCGCTAGACAGAAATCCCTCCCTCCCCATCAAAATCTTTATACTTCAGAGAAACAGCTATCAGTCAACAGGCTATCCTGCTGGGTGGGTGGATGGATAGGACTGAGTGTGTGGGTCAAGCCAAGGAGCTCAGGACGAAGCACCAGACCATTGACCCATGGGAGAGTTCATTCGGTAAGCCCTTCAGGGAACTGAGGGGTCCCAGGGGGGCCGGGCAGGAAGGCACTTAGTGCACAGAATACAAACAGGTTCTCTCACGTAGCCACTGTGGCAAACGGCCACCATTCGAGGGATGCAGATTTATTATATCACAACTCAAGAGGCCCAAAGTCCCAAATTATGGTCACTGAGCTGAAGTCAAGGCCGAGGCAGCTTGAGGAGAGAAGCCTCATCCAGTTTCTAGAAGCTTCTGTCACTCACTTCGCCACCACCAATGATGACTAATCTCTTGCCTCCTCATAAAGACCCTGTGGCTATGTTGTGCCCGCTGACACCCTCGGACCGCAGCCTTGCCCTAAACCTGTTTTTCTCCCAAAGGGCACCTTCTGTGGTGTGTAAAGGTTCTGGGGGTCAAGCTGTGGATATGTCTTGTGGGGAGGGGCTGCTGGAGGGATATCATGCAGTCTACCATGAAAGGTCTGGGGAGCATCGTGGGAGTAATGTGGGCTAGAGGAAGGGGGACAGCGAGGGTCACTCAGATGGAGAATCCTCGCGCTGGTGAGAAGGGGGAGTCAGCTGGGACAAGAAGGGAGTCTGTGTTTGGGGGTGAGCCTTGCTTATTTGGGGAGGATCCTTGTTCCCAGACTTACTTCTCTTCAGTGACACCATCGGTCCACAGACTCCCGTTTAGTAGGGTGCAAAGCGTGATAGCTGCCTTCTCCCTGCTAACATCTGCTCGTAAGCGAGAACATGAGACGTTTGTCTCTCCGCGTCTGGGATACCGCACTCAGTTTATTTTCTAACTCCATCCATTTTCCAGCAAATTCCATAATTGTGTTTTCTTGGTTTTTCACTCATCATTGATGGACATCCAGGCTGAGTCCATTTCTTTGCTGTAATGAATAGAGCTGTAATCAACATGCATATGCCAGGTTCTTCCCTGCACATGAAGTTTGCCGATTTAGCCAGCTTCGTTGCCCCAGAAGTTCCCTGGGTGCTCCTATCCCCCCCCCATGCTGGCAGTACAGGGACGCCCCATAGCCGGCTTCTTACGCAGGTGCTGATGACCTGAACTCAGGTCCTCAATTCATTCTAGAAGTTTAAGGGGTTCATGGTTTCTCCAGAAGCTCTACCTGTGGTTGTGGGTCCCCTGGAGAAAATCTATGGAGATGTCCCTTCCAACTCATGAGTCCAGAGTGAGGGGTTCCACTTACCCGTGGCTTGAACGCTTACAGGGAGCTGTGTAAGGTACCAAGATGTATTGTGTCTCTGATCGTGTGCATTGGCTGGCTTGAATGGAACTGGATGGTTCTGGTTTTGTGTTTTGTCCAGGGTCACCAATGT
Source organism: Typhlomys cinereus (assembly GCA_023101885.1). Lineage (NCBI taxonomy): Eukaryota > Metazoa > Chordata > Mammalia > Rodentia > Platacanthomyidae > Typhlomys > Typhlomys cinereus. The sequence continues at coordinate 2,951,301 of JALPQD010000215.1, forward strand.
GGCTATGATGAGAGAGAGAGAGAGAGAAAGAGAGAGAGAGAGAGAGAGATCAAGGGCTGCTCCCAGGTGTAGGGTCTTGGTTGACTGCTGGTAGGTTCTCAGCCTGGATGTTACCCCCAAGCTGTGAAAGCCATCCACCATGCTGCAATCCACACATCCCATGGGTTAAAATGCAGGGTTCCGTGGAACCCCTTTCCCTCAAGTGTGGGGCGAGTTATGGAGCACGCCAGGATTCTAGTCCCGAGGTTGGGTCGTGTGGAAAAGCAAGGAGATTCTGCGCAGTGAGTAAGGTCTCCGCCAGTGGCTTCGAGTTGCTGGGGGAGTTTCTCCGGGTCTGGCTGACGGTGGAGCTCTTGGAAAGAACCTTTCCCAGGGGGAGAGACTCAAGCCGCAGAAACGCTCTCTGGCTGGGTGGGAAGAAGCAAGCCCACAGGCTGCAGGGGGAGGCAGGGGCAGGGATGGGGTGAAGCCTGTAGCAGCTGAGGAACTCCACCCTGAGACCCCAAGGAACTGAGAGTGTCCGCATAAGCTTGCAACTGCAGGCCGGGTGTGGGGGGACTTTGTCCTGTCAACAGGCTGAGGCCTTGGGGGACAGGGCTGTGGGTGCTGACCCTACCGGGACAGCCATTCAGCTCGGCCCAGCACAGCCCTATGCGCTTGTCCCGTTCAGTGAAAATCATGCTACGCTATTCCGCCGATATACGTGTTAGTCCACAGGGGTCACCGGTGTCTGGGCAGCAGGAAGCCCTGGCAGGATCCTCTAGACATTCATCAGTTTCGTTCCCACCAGTTGGGCAGTGGTTTGAGACAGGGGGGCAAGCCCTTTCTGCTTCTGTCTCCGTGAGCAACAAGGCATCGGTTTTCTGGGGGAGGCCTTGGGAGAGAGCAACAGGTGCTGTGGAGCCTTTCTCCCTCTCTTCCTTCCTTTTTCTTCTTCTTTACTTCCTTTATTTTTCTCCCTTTATTTTTCTCCTTCCTTCCTTCCTTCCTTCCTTCCTTCCTTCCTTCCTTCCTTCCTTCCTTCCTCCCTCCCTCCCTCCCTCCCTCCCTCCTTCCCTTGTATGTGTATATAGAGTGCGTAAGTGTGTATTTTGCATGTGGCTCATGCATGTGTGTGGGAGGGTGTGTGTACACGAGTGCACTGGAGCGTGTGCGCCTGTGGAGGCCAAAGGGTGACATCAAGAATCGTCCTGTCGCTCTTCCGCCTTATCGTTGTGACTGTGGGTCTCTCATTAAACCCGGATCCCACCTTTGGACTAATCTGGTTAGTCGGCTGTTCCCAGATTCCCCTTCCAGGGCTACAATGACAGCAGGACGCTGCACCCACTCGCCGCATTTTCTAATGGAATCCGGGATCTGAACTCAGGTCCTTTTGTTCGTAAGGCAAAGGCTTTAACCACTGCGCCATCTCCCCAGTTCTCTTTCTTTCTTTTCAATGGACTCTTCCTATACTGCTCAGTCTGGTTTCAAACTCCTAGGCTCTGGGGCTGGAGAGATGGCTCAGGGGTTGTGATTCTGTCTCACAAGCAGAAGGTTCTGAGTTCGGATCCCAGGTCCCACATTAAAAAAAAAAAAAAATCAAACTCCTAGGCTCTGACTGCCCTCCAGCTCTGGCCTCATGGGGGCTGTAGACCACAAGATCCCTTCCCGAGAGCCCCCCTGCTCCCTGTCCCTCTGTCCCATCCTCTGTCTCACCTTCCCTCCCCGGCACTTCCGGTTCCTGCTCACACACACCATCATGTCTGTCTCCTGGGATGGGCACTCAACTCCAGGAACAGCACAGAGCTCTGACACAGCAGGTGACCGGTTCACACTGGTTGAATGACAGCCACCCCCCCCAGGAGACTCTCAGCCTTAGAGATTCGGACCTGGCAACCCCTCACCATGAGCCCCCGTCCTTTCTGCACTGAGCTCTGAGCAAAGGGAAAAGACGTCCCTAAGGGCCCCGAGGTGTAGCAGACACCAGCTCAGCTGTGCGATTTGCAGTTAGTTACCAACTTCTCTGGGCCGGTTTCCTTCATTTGCAAAATGGAGAGGATCTCTTCTGTCTTGAAGAGCTGTTGGGGCCATAACAACTTATTAATTCTGACATCCGTAACTCTAGATGAGTGTGTGTCTAAGTCCTAGAAGCATGATCTTATCTCCAGGGAGACAGACACACAAGGAGCCGGGGCGATGGCTTAGGGGTTAAGGACTCACAAACAAAAGGACCTGAGTTTGAATTCCCAGATCCCACGTAAAGAAACACTGGATGGATGTGGCAGGGCCTGCAATTCCAGCGCTGAAAGGCAGAGTCTAGGAAACCCTAGGAGAATCCAGGATGAGTCCCAATGTCCTCTTCACAGACACACATACTCAAGTGCCCTCTTATGCGTGCGCGCGCACACACACACACACACACACACACACACACACACACACACTATTGTTATGGCCTGAATCTTTCTTACATGTCCCATAGCCTCTCATTTGGGTCCCTTTGCTCTCTGGTGGTACTATTTTAGGGAGCTACGGAATCTTTGGGAGTCACCAGGGCGGGGAGACGCCTTCCATGCTTACAGTCTGTGTCTGTTTCCGGCCTAGACCTCTCTGCTTTGCAAACAGCCTCTGTAGCACGTCATGACCTAAACCCGCCCCCCCTCAGCGATGGATGAAGCCTGTGAGCCAAGGCAGATCCTCCTGATTAGCTTGTTTCTGGAGGACTTGTGGCCGCACACGCACCTGCAAGTGCTTCTCATCCTGAAGGCCAGGTTGCAGGATCCACTCTGCACAGGGACAGTAAAAGACAGTTTCAGTCGCTGATCCTTCATGTACAACACTTTATGCTCCAAGGTTTCCTTGTTTGCACATGATACTAATTAACTAGTGAAATCCCCTACCATCTCCGGAGGGAGACACTACTGCCAGCCCACTCACCTGATGAAACCCCAAGGTCTCTCCTCACATTCGGACGACACAGAGATGAACACAGTTCACTTTCTTCATCTTTCAGAGTCTTTCTTCCCCACCAGTCACGCCCTGTCCTGGGGTGGAACTTGACCCATGAAACTATGCCCCCCCCAAAAAAAAACCAAGACAAGAGCCCAAGGAAGGAGAAGAGAGCCGATACATGCCCTGCCTCCTGATGTGAAGTTTTGTGCTACTAAAGAAAGTCTAACTATTTTTAGAAAGAGAGTAGTGGGGTCATTTGGCGATATGCCTGAATATGGTTATAACTGTGTCAAAGACCCAGGAAACACCAGTTTTGCCTGAGGGATCTTTTGGAAATGCAACTCTGATCTACCAGTCCTTTCTGGATTTGATTCTTCAACCAAAACATCAACAGTGGGAAACCCTCCGGGTGGCACATCGCTGTCTCTGGAATAGGCCAGATCTTTCCAGAACCTGCTGGGCCTGTCTCCTAGGTCGCGCTGAGTCGCTTGCTGTTTGGCGAGCTCCGAGTCAGGAGCTGTGCATTTGCTGCTGCTTCTGCCTAGAAAAAGCAGCCCTCGTTCTGTGCAGCTGCCCCTCCCTGTCACGTCTCATCCGAGACGAGACCCGCAAGGTCTCCGCGACCTCCAGTGTGGAGTCATCCTGGTATTCAGTTCTGGGCATGACCTCAGGAGGCCGTAGATGACCTTCCCAGGTGGAGCTGGCCAGCCTTCCTCTGCCCGGGCTTGGGTGCTTATAAAGTGCCCCGGGCTCTGCTTGTTCATTTGTTATCTCTTGTAATGCGTAAGCTCCTTGGGGTGGGGACCTGGGACCTTCAGTTCTCTGGACCAGAGCCTGACCCCGGGGAACCAGGCATCAAATGTCTACTAGGTTCCAACACATGCCCTGTGTGGCTCTAGGCGCCAGCCCTTGACTGGCCCAGATTCTCTCGGAGCAGCAAAAGGAGACCAGGCAGGCAAGACGAGGGCGGGATTTCTGGGCTGTTCACGTGCCGTGAAGAGCCGGAGAGGGTTCTACCGTGCAGGAGACAGAGAATGTGGGATGTTCAGCTAGAGCAGCCGGAAGAAGCCACATACACGGAGCCGGAAGGAAGTAGAGGAGGCAGCTGCAGAGCAAAAGTTTCCCAGGCCGGGGGAGAGCAAGGGCAAAGGCCCTGAGGCCTGGGAGTGCTTGGTGGATCTGGCCCCAAAGAAGATGAGTAGACAGGGACACAGTTGGCTAGGGAGGCAGAGGAGGCAGAATTCCGCCACAGCGCCTCACAGGCCAGGGAGGAGAGCCCAGCTTTGTTGGAGCCCAGCTAGAAGTTTCTGGGGGAAACCAGGTGAGGGGGAAGAGGGGGAGGATGGAGGCCTGGCCCAGCTGCTGGTGAAACTCTGATGGGGGAAGGAGGGAGGTGGCAGGCAGAAGGTGATATGGGGGCTCGGGGGAAGTTGCTACACCAACGCCAAACTGGGACAGCAACCTATGCGTGTGTGTGTGTGTGTGTGTGTGTGTGTGTGTGTGTGTGTACAGGTATGTGTGCTTGTGCATATGTGAGCAGCTGCATGTATGTGCGTGCATGTATGCATGCATGTGTGTGGATGCGTGTGCATGTACACGCGTGAGGACGTGTGTGCATGCACGTGTATGTGCGTTACGTGTGTTTGGGGAGCGTTCCCTTCTGACAGGCTGAATGTGGAGCCACCGCCAAGGTTTGAAGAAAACGCTACCCTGGCATTTTGACTGGGGGGGGGGACATCGTGCTCAAAGTCACCACGGAGAGAGCCAATACCTGAACCATGGCCGAAGAACTCTGGGGCCGCTTCTGGGCTGGCAGGCCCCTCCCCTTGGCGAGCCCCCGGGTTCCCAGCGTGGCCTCCCACCCCTCTGCTCCCAGCTCTGTGGGAACTTGTTCTCTCCATGTTTTGCTCGCGACTTCTCTTTCCAGTTACTTTCCAGTGGTTTGGGGGAATGTTGTTTCTCCAGATTCTTCTTCACTTTTTGAGAAGGCTGGGCAGTGTCCCAGGGGGGATGGCATGCCCTTGTCACATCTGCGAGTCGGCCAGGCAGCAGACCCAGGCCCTAGGGCAGGCGGCGCCCAGGCTTGGGGCGACCTCAGGCTCCTAGTTGGGACCGTGCCCTGCCTGGAGAAACGGACCTGCCACGGCGGCCACTGCTCTGGGTTGGCAGGACTGTGGTGGACCGGGTAGGGACGCGGCTGGTCACACTGCCCTTTGTGTCCCAAGCCCACTTCCCAGGGTGAGCTAAAGGGGTCGCTGAAACTCTGTCCATGTTGAACCTCGCCCGAACAGAAACCAGAGGAGATGATAAGAGTCTCAAACTGCCTCAACCCCAGAAGTACACTGCCACATTGTGGTGCAGCTCTCCACAGCCCTCCCAGCGGGCCATTCCCCAGCAGGTGGATAAAGACATAGTTAGCACTGGTGTCAAAACTAGGGACTGGTACTTGCTCTCTGCTCTTGCTGTGGAATGGGGTGGCCAGCGTCCTCGGACGGTAAGCTGCAGAGAAAACCCCTTGTTCTCCTGCCAGGTTGGGTCAGGGGTTTATTACAGCTAACAAAGTAATGAAACTAAACCGCCCAGTGTTTTGAAACTTTTAAAATCTTATAAGGAAAAAAAAAACTTCAGTAGAGGAAAAATATGAACCCACAGTCTTGAACGGATGTTTCTTTTTTAAAATTTTTTTAATTGTTTATTCAAGTGTGTGTGTGTGTGTGTGTGTGTGTGTGTGTGTGTGTGTGTAGAACCACAGGCGAATTCAGGAACCACCATGGACGCCTCCACCTCCTCCTTGTTTACTCTGCCCTGAGATTCACAGGCTCCGCCCTACCAGGACCAGAAACACAGGCCGCCCCCGCTTCCTCCAGGGTCTGTACATGGGGTCTAGGATCCGAACTCAGGAGCTGTCTGCAAGGCAGAGGCTTAACCTCTGAAGTGGCTCTGTTTCTATACTTAATGCTTCCCAGGACTGGAGACGTGGAAAGCACCCACTCGGGAAAGAGATTGGAAGAGACATCCCCGAGCCACCCAGGCTGCAGAGCGCCCTGACTCACGTCAGGAATCCCCGGGGGCTGCATAGAGAGATGTCTGTTGATAAATGTGTATCCCAAGACCTTCCGAACAGGTTCACCTCTGAGCCCCGGGATCTGGGTCCACAGCTAGGAATCACATCAGCCCCCTGACTTCGTCGCTCATGCCTGGATGTCTGGTAGTGTCTTCCTTTGATTCCTCAGCAGTGACTGTATTTTGCTCTTCTTTGCCACTTAAATATAAACTTGTCTAAAGACTCTTGAACTATGTGGCTGGAGAGATGGCTCAGGGATTAAGCTACAGCCTCAAAAGCAGAAGGACCTATAGACCTGGCTGTCTGCCAGTCTATCTTTGTCCTATATTTCTATTACCAGTTGTCCATCTGCCTACATGTCTGTCTCTTCTATTACTTGTCTCTTGGATCTATCTACCTACCAACTCTCTGATATCTATTTCCCTTTCTATCTATCTTCTCTCTATCTTATCTATCAGTCTATGATCATCTGTCATTGATTGATCTATCCTCTAATCAATCATCTATCATCTAGTTATCTGTCATCTATCATCATTATCATCATCTTTCAGTTATCTATCAGTCATCTGTCATCTATCATCTATCAACATCTGTCAATCATCTATCTAGTGTGTATCTATCTATCTGTATATCTTCTATCTATTCTGACTTTGAAGAACTGGCAGAAGAACAGAGAAGACAGATCCAGAAGCAAGACATCAGTGTGCTCTGGTAAAGTAGAACCAAGTGGGGCATGGGATCAGAACGATGCTTCCAGAACCTTCTTAAATTCAGAGGTGGCACCCCAGCACGCCAGCCACGCAATCTGTTTCTAAATTTTGCTGGCAAGTGCTTGCTTCAGCAGCACATATACTAAACTTGGAATGAAACAGAGAGATTAGCATGGCCCCTGAGCAAGGATGACAAAATTAAGGGGAAGGGGGCTAGACAGATGGTCCAGGGGTTAAGACCGTCTCACAAGCAGAAGGTCCTGAGTTCAGATCCCAGGTCCCATGTAAAAATACCAGGTAGCCTGCACTTCCTACCCTGATGGGCAGAGCCTGGGAAATCCCAGAACAAAACAAGGAGGTAGAAGCAATGCAGGATGATTCCCGAAGTCATCTTGGTCCCCACGGGGACACACAGTGCCCCCAATACACATATGCACACACAGTAAATAAATAAAAAACATTAAAAGAAAATTCTGCTGGTCAGCCATTCAGAATAGGATCTCTTCTGTGGGGGCCTTGCACACGCTAGGCAAGTACTCTGCCAGAGAGCTACATCACAGTCCTTTGTCACTGGCTTGCTTTGCTTTTGTTTTGTTTTTCAAAGCAAGGTGTCATGTAGCCCAGGATGACCTTGGACTTCTGATCTTCCAGCCTCAACCTGCTGGGATTACAAGTACTTGCTGGTTTATGCAGCGCTAGGGTTCCCCTGGGGCTTTATGCACAAGGTACAAACACAAACCAACTGAGCTACATCCTAGCAACTCACGTCCTTCCCAGCCCTTCCCTTCCCTTCCCTTCCTGTCCCTTCCCGTCCCTTCCCTTCCCTTCTCCTTCCTTTCCCCTCCCCTTCCCTCCCCTTCCCTCCCCTCTTCCTTTCCTTTCCCTTTCCCATCTTTTTTCTTCCCTTTCCTTTTGTCCTTCTCTTCCCTTCCTTTCCCTTCCCTCCCCTTTTCTGTTATTTTTTCCCCCACTACTTTCCTTTCTACCACTAAACTATGTGCTCAGCCCTTTTAAATTTTGAGACGGGGGTCTACGCAAAGTGCCCAGGCTGGCTTTGAACTGGGATGGCAGATCTGAGCCACCAGTCCCAGCTCAGAACAAGATTTTGAGTGCACAGGATTCATGAGATGCTCCTCTGGATATTGGGGACCCACACGTGTTATGGCAGGAAGTGGGGGTTTTATTAGCTCTGGATGATACTGGGGTGGCCGTGGATCCCGTCAAGGAGGCCTCAAGTCAACTTTCCCCAGCGTCCTTGACGTCCAGTTTTCTGAGTCAGGATTTGTGACCAGGTCTGCTTACACCGGCAAACCTTTCCATTTCAGCAGTCCCTAAGCTTCCATTTCATTAGCTGGTGCTGCAACACGACGCCTGACCTAAGCAACTTAAGGAGAAATTAATCCAGCTGTCAAGCCCCGGTCATAGCCCATCACCGCAGGAAAGTCACAGGCTCAGGGGGCCCACAGAGGGAACTGGTCACACAGCATCCACGGTCAAGGGCAGAGAGTAAAACATGGATGCATGGGTGCTCAGCTTGTCTGTGCTCAGCCAGTTCTCTCTCAGGCCATTTGTCTAGGGAATGGCCCCGCCCACAATGGGCGGGTCTTCCCACATCAATTATGCAATCAAGACAATCCCTCATAGGGTGGCTCAAGGCCAGTCTAGAGAATCCGTCTCAGGTGGGCATGGAGACCTGCCTCCTAGGCGTCAGGCTGACAGTGAATACCAACTGCCACCCTCTGTTTCATGAATCAGGGGGACGAGGCCACTGTCCCGTAGGAGGCGCTGCCATCTCGACATTGTGGATGCTCCCTTCCCGGAGTTTAGCTAGTCCTTCTTGCCCTGCCTTCACCTTACTCTGGAATGCAGATGCAGAAAGCATCCCAGGGCACGGTGAGACTCCAGAGAACGAGAGCTATGCAAATGATGAGTGTCACACCTAGTGGAAATTTCCAGAACATTTCCTCCCAAGTTACCACACACAGCACTTTTCTTTTCAAGCGCACCTGGAACATTCACAAATCGGTCATTTTTCTTACCCACAGTAACCTCATGTTGAAAGGTTGGGTTGAAGTTGAGTGTGCTGATGGCTCAGGCTGCGGCCCAGAGCTGGGGAGGCTGGAGCAAGAGGGTCATCCCAAGGTCATGTTCGAGGCCAGCCTGGGCTTCATGTGGAGACCCTGTCTCCAAATGTTAGAGCAAAATAAACAAATAAATACAAACTGAAACAAAACAAAATACAAGTTTAAATAGAACAATGGAAACACGTTTTCTAACCATGTGCACCAGTTAAAATCAGCAGCACAAAAGTACAGAAGCAAAGATCTCGTTAAATGGGAAGGGCTCGAGGTCCCGTTCCCAGCCCCGGAGACAGCGGCAGTCGATGGCTGCTGGGGGCGGGGGGAAAAGTCAGTTCTCTTTGGGGTGCGGCTGCTGGCAGGTCGCCTGTGTTCCTGGGGATGGTCCCACATGTACATCCAGCTGTGCTAAGGAACTCAGGGGACTGTGAAGAAAAAGGAGGAGGAGGGGGAGGGGGAGGGGAGGAAGGAAAAAGAAGGGGGAGAAAGAGGAGGAAGAAGAAAGGAAAGAAGGAAGGAAAGAAGGCAAGGGGGGAAGGGAGAAGGGAAGAAGAAAAAATAAAAAGGAAGGAAAGAAGGCAAAAGAGAGGAAGAAGAAGGAAGGAAGGAGGGAAGGAGTAAGAGGAGGAGGAGGAAAAGGAAAACGATGACATGAAGTAGAAGAAGAATGTGTTTGGGGGCGGCCTGGGGAAAGAGGGGTGGGATGGACGCAATCAAAATGCACCACATACCTGTATGAGATTGTTTAAGGGGGCAGGAGAGATGGCACAGGTAAGGCACCTGCTCACAAACCCAGCCAACTCTGCGGGGTCCCTGGAAACCCACGTGGTAGGGGAGAGCTGATTGGCTAACACTGTCCTCTGACCTCTCCCTGTGCGCCGCAGCGACTGCTCTCGCTACAGTCTTCCTCTCGCTCACTTCAAATAAATCAACAAAACAGTTATCGAAAACACATGAAACAGGGGCTGGAGAGATGGCTCAGGGGTTCAGACTCTGCCTCGCAAGCAGAAGGTCCTGAGTTCGGATCTCAGGTTCCACATAAAAATACCAGACAGAAATGGCGGTGGCCTGCACTTCCTGCTCTGGTGGATGGAGCCTGGGAAATCCCAGAATGAAGCAAGGAAGAAGAACAATCCAGGATGATTCCCAAAGTCACTCTCGGTCCTCCACAGGTATATACAGTGCCCTCTGACACACACACACACACACACACACACACACACACACACACACTCACACTCACACACAGAGAATAAATAAATATATAAAATATTTTTTAAAAACACATGAAATATAGTTTAGTAAAAAAAAATCTCAAAGAATAATCAAAATAATTTTGAAAAGCTCTTTAAGTAACTTCTGGGTTAAAAAGAGAGAGAACCTACAAGGCTGTACGATATGCTAAGGAAAAATCCAATATGCAAATTCCACACACCAGAATGGAGGGATGCCTGGGCAGGTGACGTGGCTCCGTGGGAACGCGCACTTCTGCCAAGTCTGACAACCAGAATTCAACTCTTAGAGCCCATATTGTGGATGAACGAGAGAACCAACTTCAGACGATTATTTTCTAACTGCCACATGTGCACCAAGCCATGTGTCCCGCACCCCCGTACACCCCCCATACACACACACACACACACACACACACACACACACACACATAAAAATTTTAATTTAAAAAAATGGGCTGTGGAGATGGCTCAGGGATTAAGGCTTTTGCCTCCAAACAAAACTACCTCAGTTCAGATCCCACATAAAAATTGCTGGGCAGTTACGGCAGAGACAGAGCCTGGGAAACTCCAGAGCAAAGAAAAAAGGGAAGGAGCAACTCAGGATGACCGCCACTGTCATTGCTGGGTCTCCACGGGCACACACCAACTCAAAAGAATTATTGCATGTGCGTGCTTGTGTACGCGCGCACGCACACACACACCATACACGCATACATCCCTACACACATACCTGAAAAGAAAAATGTAAGCTAAAAAGAATGCACAAAGCTTACACAGGACACAGAAGTGAAAATCAGTAAGCCAAATGTTTGTTTTTTTGTGTGTATTTGTGCATGTGTGTATTTGCGCATGCATGTGTGCATGCGTGTGGAGACCAGCAGTCAACTTCAGGTGTCTCTTCCAGGTGCCAGTCTACCTTGGTTTGCTTTGTTTGCTGAGATTCTCACCTGTCCTCAAACAGAATTCCCAATGGCCTCCCCAGGTCAGGAGGACGACCCACACCACGCCAGCCATTTATGTGGATTCTGGGCTGGAACTGGAGTCTGTACGCTTGCCCGGCAAGCGCTGTACCCATCTCTGCAGCCCACAAAGCCACACGTTTAACTTAAGAGCCCCCCCCTTCCCCACACCAGCAGCTGGGTAAATACAAAGAAGCCAGGAAAGAGGAAGGGAAGAAAGGAGAGAAATGGACAAGTGTGAAATGGAAGCGTCAACACAGCCAGTGTGATGCTTTAAACGACACAAGTTGGCAGAGAGCAGCGAGACCCTTCCACGGGTGAGCGCGGTCACGCGGGGCTTCGGACCGCGCGGCTCATGCTGGTCACCTAAGCCAAATGCTCTCATTTACACGTAAAGTAATAAAATTCAGCACCAGAAGAAATACTAAAATAGAAACAATGTTTTAACTGTTGAGAAGGTTTCCTGATTGCCCCGAAAACTTAAGGACCAGCTTCTCATCCCGGAACCCCCCAAAAGAGGCAGGTAGGCGTGATGGCTGCTTGTAATCCCAGCATTTGGGAGGCAAGCTCTGTGCTCAGTTGAGAGCCCCTTAATAAAAGCAGAGAGCAATTGATTGAAGACCCATGATGCCAACTTCAGACCTCTACGCACACGCACAAGCATGCATGTGCACCTGCACACACACATGTATACATACATACCATATGCACATACACGTGGAAAAAAAGGATCAGGAAATCTTCATATCAAAGAAATACTAGGACCAAACTTAATTTTTTTAAAGATAAAGGACATTTCAAATTATTTATTTATTTATTTTATGTGCACTCTTGCCTCTGTGTGTGTGTCTGTGTGTATGAGGGCACTGTGTGTCCCTGTGGAGGACCAAGGGTGACTTCAGGAATCATCCTTTTTTTATTATTTCTTATTTATTCAAGAGTGTGTGTGTGTGTGTGTGTGTGTGTGTGTGTGTGTGTATGTATGTGTAGAACCACAGACGAATTTGGGAACCACCATGGACCGCCTCCACCTCCTCCTTGTTTACTCTGCCCCAGGATTCACAGGCTCCGCCTTACCAGGATCAGAAATGCAGGCTGTCCCTGCTTCTGCCCGGCGCCTATACATGGGGTCTAGGATCTGAACTCAGGACCTTCTGCCTTCAAGGCAGAGGCTTAACCCCTGAGCCACCTCTCCAGCCCTGGAATCATCCTGAATTGCTTCTACCTCCTTCTTGTTCTGGGATTTCCCAGGCTCCGCCCACCAGGGCCAGAAGTTCAGGCCCCTGCCATTTGCGCCTGGCATTTTTACATGGGACCTGGGATCAGAACTCAGGACCTTCTGCTTGCGAGACAGAGTCTTAACCCCTGAATCATCTCTCCAGCCCAAACTTCATATTTTTAAAATCAAGAGCATTTAACATTTAGGGAATATTTTTAATCAAAACCAAATTCTTAGACAGTAAAAAAAAAACAGTATTCTTTAATAATCATTATTATTGTTATTATTTATTATTTTTTTTGAGACAGGGTCTCAAGAAACCCAGGCCTTAGTTCTCTGGTAACTGAGGTTGACCTTGACCACCCGGCCCTCCTGCCTCCTCTGACAAGAGGCTGAGAGTCTGGCTTGGCAGTGCCAAGCCTCCTGCCTCCACTTTCCGATTTCTGGGTCCACAGCAGTGTTTGTCATGTGCAGCTTCTCTAATTGCTTTCACGATGCTGCTGTCTTTGCTGGCTCAGCCCAAGACTTGCTGCCTAAGCCAAAAACTGGAGAAGGACGGCGGCCACCCTTCTTTTCCATAGACAACATGTCAGCGGAATCACTAATAGAAACAGATGACGATACCTTGTGACCAAAGGCGTATTGGAATATATTAGAATGCATGAGAAAATCAGCTAACGTGATCACCATAGTAACAGACAAAAGAGAAAGTCACATGGCATTTCAATAGGTGTGGGGAAAATGTTTGATAAAATTAAAGACACTCTTACCAGTCTCTAGTGGCACACCTGGAGACGAGCTATGCAGGAAGTTGAGGCAGGTTAGCAGGAGCCCAGGAGGCTGTGGTCAACCTGGGTTGACCTAGCGAGACCCAGTGTCAAACCAACAAAGGGGGAGGTAAGGGGTAGAGATGGTTCAGGGGTTAAGGCCTTTGCCTTGCAAGCAGAAGGTCCTGAGTTTGGATCCCCAGAGCTTATGTAAAAATGCCAGGCAGAAATGTGGCAGTTACCCTTTCTACTGCTGCGAGACAACACTCAGACTCAACTTAAGGGAGATGTATTTAGCTTAGTGTTCCGAGGAATGGGAGGGGGCGCTGCAGCCCACTATGGTAGAAAGGGCAGCGCTGGGGGAGGCTCAGGTCACAGCCTTCATCATGGAGGCAGAAAGAGCAAGAGACAGAGCACCCTGTGGCAGGCCTTCCTCCAGCAAGGCTGCACCTCCCGAAGATGCCAGAACCTCCTCAAATGTTAGCATCAGCTAAGGAGTCGACACATACAGCATAAGTCAAGCCTGCTGGTGGGAGCCTGTGACGCCAGCGTGCAGGAGGTGGAGGCGGAGCTCAGAAGTTCAAGGTCACCCTGCACTGCAGAGTGAATCTGGGGCCAGCCTGGGCTACATGACATTCTGGTTCATGCCCCAGAGTTTAAAAAAAAAAAAAAAAAAAAAAAAGCAGCAGCAGCAGCAGCAGCTGGGCAGCTGGCTCAGTGGTGACAGCAATTGCCTCACAAACATGGGGACCTGAGTTTGAATTTCCAGTGAGGATATAAAGTTAGTTCTGATAGTGTGATTCCAGCTCTTCTGTAGGAAGATGAGAGGTGCGTGTGTACACACACGTGCGCGCGCGCGCACACACACACACACACACACAGTTGGAAAACCTAAGTGCATGTGTGGAGGTCAGAGGACAACTTTTGGGGGCTGGCTCCCTCCTTCTACCACATGGGCTCCAGCGAGCAAACTCAGGTCATGGAATGTGACAGCCGGTTTCAGTTATCAACTTGACGGTTTGAGAACTGGGCTTTTAGACTCACCCATGTGGAGTTTTTTAGTTAAGTCAAGCCTTTGAGCAAACCTGTGGGAGATGATCTCACTGATGTGGGAAGAAGACCCAGCCTATGGTGGGTGGGACCATTCCCCGACAGGTGGATAAGGCGGAGAGAGAATTGGTTGGTTTGGGCAGACTGGCAAGCTGGAAACCATGCCCCTTTCAGCTATTCCTACGGCCATGGCATGGACAGTTTCCTCGGTTCCTATGTCGAAATGAACTGTCCTGCCATCGTTAATGGACTGTGACTCTGAGAACAAATCTCCTGACTTGTTTGGGTCACGTGCTCCTCACAGCAAGAGAAGACGCAGCTAACACACCGGGGTGTGCGCAAGCGCCATTTCTCCCGCCTCTTGGTGAACATACCTCTTGATTATGTTCCAACTCACCTTATCTTTTATTTATTTGTTTTGCCCCAAGTCTTTTTCTCCTTCCGCAGATTAAAATCTGTGCATATGCGATTTAATAGTCTCCAAAGATAGACATTTTTTATCCATTTACTTTCAAACTTAGGTTCAGTTTTTTCATGCGACCTGCAGAATTCTTTCCATCTCGTTGCTATGGAATTCATATGGCAGCAAATGAGCCATCTGAAGTGAATCACTCCGCAGTACTTGGTACTGAGGCGCAGTCACAGCTCTGGGCACCAGCAACCCCCATTCTGTTCCAGTATGGCCTTATCACCCCAACAGAAAACCCCAAAATCCCTATGCTGTGATCCCTGAGCAACTACTATCATTTTTTATTTTATTTTATTAAAATTTTTAACCAGTGCATATTACCTATATTAATGGGATTCATTAGAACATTTTCATACATTCATAGACTGTATTTTGATCATGTTGATCCCCATTACCTTCTCATGTCCCCTCTTGCTTCTGCTGATCCCTTCCTCTTTCCAACTAGACCCCTTGTTCTTTACGGAGGATGTGAGGTGTCCTTTCTATTTGCCCACTGCGGTGGGAAGGGGTGACATGTGGCTGCTGTGGGAAAGAGTCACATGTTTCAAGGACGCAGAGTGAGCTGGGGAGATAGCATAGGGGTTGAAACCTTTGCCTCGAAAACAGAAGAACCTGAGTTCGGATCCCCAGATCCCGTGTGAAAATGCTGGGCAGATTAGGCGGCAGTCTGCAATTCTGGTCCTGGAAGATGGAGTCTGGGAACTCCAGAGCAAAGCAACAAAGAGGTAGAGCAATCCAGGATTCCCGAAGTCATCCTTGGGCCTCCACAAGGACACACAGAGTCCTCTGATACTCATACAAAAGAAGTCAGAGTTACTATATGGTCCACCAATAACTATCTGTAAATAGAGATAGCTTATCTTCATTGCTGGACTGCAGAATGTGTGTGTGTGTGTGTGTGTGTGTGTGTGTGTGTGTGTGTGTGTGTATGTGAGACAGAATGTGTATGTGAGACAGAGAGAGAGAGAGAGAGAGGGAGAGAGAGAGAGAGAGAGAGAATCAAGCGTACCCTTGGAGGGTCAAGGGTGACATCAAGAATCATGGATTGTTCTGCCTCCTGATTGCTTTGCTCTGGGTTTCCCAGACTCTGTCTTCCAGATTGCAGGCTGCTACCATATGAGAATCTGAACTCAGGTCCTTATGCTTGCGGGGCAAAAGCTTTAACCCTTGCGTCGTCTTCATCCTGGACTACAGAATTGAAAGAGGGCACTTCTACCCGTCCCCGCCGAGCTCCAAGCTAACCCGGGACTTTCCTAAGTGACCTCCAGCATGGAGAGAAGCTCCCTTCTGGTCCTAGTTTTTTGAGGGCTTTTTCCTTCTTTTTTGGTGAGTGTGCCATGGTCCATGTTGGGTGGGGCGCCACCTTCATTACTTTCTCCCGCCTGCCAGCCACAGGTTCAGTCTCTATTCTCCTCATTCTAATTCCTTAAGATGTACAGTTATTTTTATGATTTGAGCGAGAGGGGGAATAGAAGGCAAGAATGAAAGGGGGGGCATACCACAGTGCACAGGTGGGGGTCAGAGGATACTTTAAGAATTCCTTCCTCTCCTTCCACCACAAGGACTTCTGGGAATTGAAGTCATTATGTTTGTTTCGTTGTTGTTGTTGATATTTTGAGATGCGGGTCTCGTACTATAGCCCATGCTGGACCGGAACGCTCCGTGTACACAAGGATGCCCTTGAATTTCTGATCCTCCTGCCTCTACCTCCCCAACCCTGAGAGACAGACAGGCACTTCCACACCTCTTTTGCAACATGTTTTTAGCTACAAGGTTTCCTCCTCACCTGCTCCTGCTTTGTGCTGCTGCAGTAAAGTCTTACCAACCTGCACTCACACAGGTGTGGACATTATGACCTCTGGCCATATCTTATTTTTTCTTTCTTTTTTTTTTTCAGTTCTACAAGACTTGCTCTTTGGGGATCGCTTTTTACAGATAACCAATTTTCCTCTTATCTTGGTTTTTCTACTTGGTTTGGAGGCGATGCAACCTGGTTTTATTCCCTCAGCAATCACTCTGCAACTTATGATCCATATTTTAATGTCATCAATATCTCTCTCAATTTTACCTTACCTGGAGCAAAAAAATAGTCATCTTATTCCCTTTGTAAATTTTATGAGAGAAAAATTTTATAATATATATGTGTAGGTAGAGAAATAATATGACAAATCCTATGTGTCAGATGGCTCCAACAGTTATAAATATTTCACCAAGCATTTTTATTTATTTCCCAAGGATTTCATTTTCTTCAATTTTCCTAGATTGATATAAAGTAAATTTCAAGGCTGGTGAAAAGTGGGTAAAAGTGCTCGCCAGGCAAGACTGACAACCACGCTGGATCTCCAGAACCCGAATAAAGGTAAAAGGAGAGAACCAGTTCCACAAACTTGTCCTGTGACCTCCACATACACGCTGTGGGGCGTCCTCACGTGCATCATACACACAGACAGACGCATACAGTAATAAACAAAATTTAATAAACAAACTTTAAAAAAATCATACCACTGCACCTGTATTTTTGTATTTTGTGTGTCCCTGTTTGTATGTGTGAGTACACATGCTTGTGTGTCTGAGCACATCCTCGTGTGTGTGCATGTGTGTGAACATGTGTGTGAGTGCACATGCCTGAGCGTGTGTGCATGCATGTGCAGAGATCAGCCTCAGTGTCTTCCTCAGCCCCGCCTCATCTTTGCTCTTTGAAGCAGACTCTCTTCCTTTCCCTGGGACTCCCTGAGTCGGCAAGGCTGGCTGTCCGGCAAGCCCCAGGGATGCAGCTGTCTCCATTTTCCCAGCTCTGGGATTACAAGCCTGCATCACCACACCCAGCTTTTATCCAGGGACTCTGGGATCAACCTTAAGTCTTCTGCTGGCGAGGCAGCCGGACGTGGCAGCCGGACGTGGCAGCCGGACGTGGCAGCAGGCAACCGTAACCCCAGAGATCGGGAGACAAGAGGATCCGGGGAGCTCATTGGCGAAGTCTGGCTGCATTGGTGAGTTCCAGGTTCTGTGTATGATCCTGTCTCCAAAAGCAAAGTAGACAGTGGTTGACACCACAGCGATCTCTGGCCTTGACATATAGGAGAACATTCATGCACACACAGGCACACACGTGCTCACATGCACACACAGGCACACACAGGCACACACACACAGGCACACACACACGTGCATACAGACACACACAGGCACACACAGGCATACACACACATGTGCACACAGACACACACAGGCACACACAGGCACACACACACGTGCACACAGACACACACAGGCACACACAGGCACACACGTGCTCACATGCACACACAGGCACACACAGGCACACACGTGCACACACAGGCACACACACACATGCACACACAGGCACACACAGGCACAGGCACACACACGCGCACACAGGCAGACAGGCACACACAGGCACACACAGGCACACACTTGCTCACATGCACACACGCGCACACACGCACACAGGCACACACAGGCACACACAGGCACACACACACATGCGCACACAGGCAGCACAGCAGCACACACACAAGGCCACACACACAGAACACAAGCCACACAGGCACACACAGGCACACAGACACACACACAGGCACACACAGGGCACCACACACACAGGCACACACACACAGGCACACACACACAGGCACACACACAGGCACACAAGGCACACACAGGCACACAGACACACACACACAGGCACACACAGGCACACACAGGCACACACAGGCACACACACAGAGGCACACACACAGGCACACACAGGCACACACAGGCACACACAGGCACACACAGGCACCACACACACACAGGCGCACACACACTCACAGAGACAAGCGCTGTGGATGGTAGCCCCTAAGGAACATCTATGATTGGCAACTTGTGATAGCTTCTTTTTTGTATTGTGCCTTTGGCAAATCTTTTTCCACTGCATTGAGACAGGGGCCCTCCATGTTTCACTAGCTAGGCTTGTTCTCCAGGGCTCTGGCAATCCTCCTGCCTCAGTGTCCAGAGCAGCTGGAAACAAAGGTGTCTACACTACAGCCAGCTATGCATATCTTTTTTTAAATTTTTTTATTATTTATTCAATTGTGCATGTGGTGTGCGCATGTATGTATGTGTGAGTATGTATATGTGTGTGTGTAGAACCACGGATAAATTCGGGAACCACCATGGACGCCTCCACCTCCTCCTTGTTTACTCTGCCCCAGGATTCACAGGTCCGCCCTACCAGGACCGGAAACGAAGGCCGCCCCCGCTTCCGCCCGGCATCTGTACGTGGGGTCTAGGATCTGAACTCAGGACCTTCTGCCTGCAAGGCAGAGGCTTAACCCCTGAGCCACCTCTCCAGCCCCTCCGCCTGGCATTTTTAAGTGGGATCTGGGATCAGAACTCAGGACCTTCTGCTTGTGAGATAGAGTCTTAACCCCTGAGCCATCTCTCCAGCCCACAAATAAATAAAATATTTTTAAAACTTGGATTGTCATTTTGAGTAGCCCAGGCTGGCCTCAAACTGGCTGTGTAGTTGAGGTTGACCTCACACGGCTGAACCTCTTGCCTCTACCTCCCAATGCCGGGATTGCATGCCTGGGACACCACGACCAACTTCTCCTTTGACTTTAAAGGTCTTGATTTTCAACTCAAATCCACTGCTTTTTTATTTGTCCCCAAAGAACTGTTTGTTTCTGAAAGATGTACATTCAGGAGCTATTTAAGTCTCTGCATTTTAATAATTCTATTTTCAGAATTTGTTTGCCTTCCATGATATTCCAATGCTTCTCCTCCCCTTGCATTTCTTTCTTTTTTTTTTTTTTTTTAAGGGAGAAAGGGAGATTTATTTGGACTTACAGTTCCAGAGGAGAGACACGATCCATTATGGCAGAAAAGCAGAAGCCGAAGGCGGCTTAGGCCACTGCAGACATCATGGAGGCCAAGCAAGAGGGAAGTGAAAGAGCGCACACACACACACACACACACACACACACACACACACACACCCTTGCATGTTTAACAATAGAAAAGTCAAATACTTAGGGACTAGACAAAGACAAGCTGAGAGAAAAGTCTGGAAACACAGGAACATCAGACACTCAGGCGACGAGCCCCTCCTCTCTAACCAACCCCTACATGCTGGCTGCTTTGCACGGAGTCTGAGGAAGGAGGGGCTAGTTGCTAAGGCTTCAGATTTGTACAGTTTCCTCTCTGATCCACAGGCATTTTCCTCTACTGCACATGCACCTTCCCACAATCCACCTGATTTTAATCATTTGCATACCCAATTATGCATCATGTTAAGACGGCAAAGAGAGAATTTTCCGTAAGATTCCTTGAGAGCTTATTTTAGCCACAGTGACATGGGCCCCAAAGTAGTTTAGAGATCAGCCCGGAGGCTCTCACGGGTGGTCGTGTGGACAGCGCAGGATGGGATCTGTCTCAGATGACGCTTTCCAGAAGAAACGTCTCCCATTATTGAGAGGGGTGTGCGTGAGGCCTGATGCAGGTGGGGGTTGGGTCCCCCCTGCCTGCGATGCTCAGGGAGGGCTGTGTGTGCACACAATGTGCAGATCAAGAACCCAAGCTGTTAAGAGCATGACGAGAAGGGAGGGTTGTGTATCCCAAGGCAATGGGGGAGGGTCCCAGCCTCACTCAGCGATTCCCTCTGCTTGCCTGCCTCGCTGCTGCCGGGGCACGTGACTGTTTTTGTGTGGACGCTGTCCTTTCTCCTGGGGATGTGGTGATTCTGATCTTACGTTCTGAGGAAGTACCCCAGTGTTTGCAAAGGCGCAGTGCCCCCAGGAGCTCCCACTAGCAAGGTTCAAAGACTCGGATTTCTGCAGCCTTCTGCATTTGATAGCGGTCATCACAGTGGGTGGGCGGTGGGGGAAGCAGGTGCGCGGGGCTTCTTGTGGTCGTGGTCTGCAGTTTCCTCACATCTGATGGAACTGGGCGTCCTTTCCCGTGCTCGCTGGCCGGATGCATATCATGTTTGGAGCATGTATGTTCCAGTCCTTCACCCATTTTAAAATGGATTGGGGTCAGCAAGATGGCTCATTAGATAAAGTCGCCTTTGTACAAACCTGGTGACTTGAGTTCAAACTCAGGAGCCCACGTGGTGGACTGAGAGAACTGACTTCTGAACACTGTCATGTGGTCTCCCCGCATGTGCATTCTCTCTCTCTCTCTCAAATAAATAAATAAAAATATTTTTAAAAACTTGGATTGTGGCTCAGGGGTTAAATCTCTCTCTTGCCAGCAAAAGGACCTGAGTTTGAATCCCAGATGCCAGGTAAAAACATTTCCAGGTGGAAATAGCAGTGGTCTGTGTATTTTTGGCCCTAGAAAGTAGAGCCTGGAAAACTCCAGAACAAAACAAATAGGAAGTAGAGTAATCTAGTATGATTCCTGAAATCACCCTTGGGCCTCCATAGACACACACAGTACTCTCTGATACACATGGACAGATGGACATGGACACACACACACACACACACACACACACACACACACACACACATATGCGTGCACGCATGCAATAAATAAATAAACTAAGATAAAAAAATTTGGATTGTCTCTTTGTTGTTAAATTCTGAGATCTCTTTATATATTCTAGTGTTGTCGTTACTTTCATCTTCCTGCTGTGAGACAATATTTATATACAACTTAAGGTAGATTGATTGGATTTATGGTTCCAGAAAAGAGATGGTCTATTATAGTGGGAAAGGCGTGGCGGGCACAGAAGGCGGGGAGGCTCACTGCTAGAGAGAGCAAGAAGCGAATTAGAAATAGGGCTGGACCACCAAAGGTCAAGGCGAGTGCCCTGTGATATGCCTTCCTCCAGCAAGGCCCCACCCCCTTAAAAGTGCCACAACCTTCCCAAGCATTAACATCAGCTGAGACTGTAAACACATGAGGGGGGGGTTTAATCACATTCAAGCTGTGACATCTGTTCTTACCAGATAGAGCTTTGCAAATATTTCTGTCACTGTTTATTCCCATTCTGTGGGTTGACTTTTTACTTATTTAAAAAAATAATGGGGGGGAGGGCTAGAGAGATGGCTCAGGTTAAGACTCTGACTCACAAGCAGAAGGTCCTGAGTTCAAATCCTGGATCCCACATAAAAACACCACGTGGAATTGGCAGCGGCATGTATTTCTGATCCTGAAGGTAAAGTCTGGGAAGCTCCACAGCAAAGCAAACAGGAGACAGAAGCAACCCAGGATTGTTTTTGAAGTCGTTCTTGGGTTTCAACAGGCACATGCAGTGCCCTCTGATTCATATAGATATATACATACAGAAACACACATGCAAATAACAAAATAAAATTACATTAAATTAAAAAGTGGGGAAGGTCACTAGAGTTGAGATGTCATTTGCCCAAAATCTTCTTAAGAAAAAAAGTGGGCTGTAGAAATGGTCCAGGTGTCAAAACCTTTGTCTCATAAGCAGAAGGATCTGAGTTCATTCTAATCCTGGATCCTACATAAAAGCCACAAGCAGAAATGGCAGAAGATTCCACTTCCGCCCCTGGAAGGCAGAGTCTGGGAGACCCCAGAGCAGAGCACAGCAAAAGAGATGGAACAATCCAGGATGATTCCCAAAGTCACTCTTGCCCCCCCCCCCGTGTATAACATATACACAATGTACACATACACGTGCACACACGTGTACACACACACACACACACACACACACACACACAAACACACGTCAACCCTTTCAGTTCTAGAAGGCTGAAATGGGCCGTGCTCACCCAAGTGTCTTAGTAAACACACCCCAACAGCAGCATCTTAGGGAACCGGGTTGATTTCCACTCTCAGTGGAAGTTGAGGCGGCGGCTGCTCACCTCCCACGCACAGTCAGTCGAAGGCAGGACTTGCTTCCTGCGCTCAGCTCAGCCCAAGACCCTGCACAGCCCAGCGCCGTGCGGCGCTTTCCTCCTGCCAGACGGTTTGCCCAAGACTATTAAGATCGCCCCTGCGGACTGTTGAGAAGCCCTTAGAGACAGCGCAGGGAGGGGCTGGAATACTCGGTGCCCGAGCCCGTGCCGCCCGCGTGCCCGCCGTGTGAGGCTGGGAGGAGCCGCAGGGTCCCCAAGCTGAGGAAGGTTAGGGGAGGGAGCCCCGCCCGCAGCCTCGGGGAAGGGGGCTGGGGGCTGCGGCCAGCTCCTGCCGATCATCCCTGCTCCCGTAAGGGAGCCCGCCCACTCGTTGGCTCCTGGTTGCTCTGGTCCGCCGTGGAAATCTGTCTGGGGTGGATAGACGGTCGTGTGGCGTCTCTCCAGGTCGTGTTAGTCACACAACACCCGCAGCGAAGATGGGTCTTTCCACGCCAGTGACTCCCTCGCAGACACTTTCAGAGGCCGACCTTCGTCTACACCATCTCTCCTAAGCGTGCCAGGCAGCTCCCGGAGCAGGTGCCAAATTGATAAGCACTGTGATACTATCACAGGGAACGAACCTAGGCCCGGGGCACCGGCGCAGCCACCGAAGACACAACGCGCAGCCTGGTAGCTCGCTGTGGGTGAGTTTGGTTAGCTATGGGGATGGATAGAAATTAAGGTAATTTTCCTCCCTGTAACCCCACTGTTTCTTCTCTCTCACCTCTCCCCCAATGTATCTTCCCTTGGACTTGATGGGCTGAACTTAGACTGAGTATCAATCCTTGTTGGAATAATAGTTGGAATAGTATAATTCTAGAAAAGATGAGTGTGTATGTGTGTGTGTGTATATAGTGGGTGTGTCTGTATCAGAGGGCACTGTGTATGCCTGTGGAGGCCCAAGGGTGACTTTGGGAATCACCCTAGATTGCTTCAGTCTCCTATTTGTTTTACTCTGGAGTTTCCCAGGCTTGGCCTTCCAGAACTGAAAGTGCAAGCTGCTGCCATTTCTGCCTGGTGTTTTGACGCAGGATTCAGGATCTGAACTTAGGACCTTCTGCTTGCAAGGCAGAGGCTTAACCCCTGAACCATCTCTGAGACTCCCCTATTTTTATTTTTTGACACCTGCTTTTACATAGCCCAAGCTGGCCATGCATTCACTGTATAGTGTGAGGATGACTTTGAACCCCTTGCCAACTCCTGAGTTGGGAGATTACCAGCATACACTACCAAGTTTCATTTATGCAGTGCTGGGTTTTGAACCCAGGGCTTTGCGTGTGCCAGGCAAGCACTCTACCAACCGAGCTATATCACCCACTCCCACGCCAATAATTTGGACTTTTCATGTACAGTCACATTCTCCGTGGGAGCGTATGTGAGTAGCTGGTCTCTCAGAGTCCTGGGCACACAGAAAGCCAGGAACACCTCCATCTGGAGAAATCACATTGTGAGAACTTCTCACTAGTAGACACCCCTCTGCAACTGTCCTGCCGTCATCGGGTACGTGGGGGTGGTTCTAGGACCTCTAGGAGCAAATCCCAGCTCAGCTGTCTTTCTGCCCAAGGCTCCAAAAGTTGCGCCGAGACCTCCACACATGGGCTGAGACGTGCGTGCACGCACGTCACACATACGCTGAGGACTCAGGGATGGCTCAGTCCTCAAGTGTTTGGGGGCTTCTCAGCTCTCACAGGCACACATTTGGCTTTCATCCAAGAAAATCTCCCCAAACCAGGCTCTACAGAACCCCAACAGTCATTATATCCACCTCTGGCCATGTGTAACTCCCTCGCATCCATTCACAATGCTCTGTTAACAGGCACCTGTTCAAAGTCAGAAAGAGGAAAACCCGCAGCCACCCTGGGCTCTGTCTCTGGAACAGACATGGAGTCCTAGTTGACTACTCTTATATTTTTATGTATGCATACATGTATGTGTGTATCAGAGGGCATTGTATGTCCCTGTGGAGGACCAAGGGTGACTTTGGGAATCAGCCTGGATTGCTTCTACCTCCTTCTTGCTCGGCTCTGGGATTTCCCAGGCTCCGGCCACCAGAGCTGGAAGTCCTGCAGGCCGCCACCGTTTTCACCTGACCTTTTTACACGGGACCTGGGATCTGAACTCAAGACCTTCTGTTTGAGAGACAGAGTCTTAGCCCCTGAGCCATCTCTCTGCCCCTGACTACTCTTATTTTATGACAAGGTCTCCTGTAGCCCAGGTGGACCTTAGACTTGCAATGTGACTGAGGATGACTTTGAACTTCGGCTCCTCTTGCCTCTACCTCCCCAGCACTGTGTCCTGCCACATCTGGTTACTGAGGATGCATCTGGGATGGTGAGATGGGCCTAGGTGGCAAAGTGGGAACGTGGGACCTGAGGCTTCAGACAGACCGAGGAGACAGCGGCAGGCCCCTTGGGGACAGGAAGGATGAGACGTGTGCACAGAGGCGGCTTGAGCCTGGATACCCGGAACGGCCCTGCACGAATCTAAAAGCAGGTCAATCCCCAGAAGCACTGCCGCTTGCCAGTACCACAGATAGGTCAGTGGAGGGGGTGCAGACCTCTTCTGGGCCTAGGGTCGGTCCTTGCTGGGTCACCCAGTGACCTCTCGCACACGCTTATCACAGAGTGGCTCTGGAGGCTCAGAGCAGGAGAGCACTGTGGACCCCGCTTGGGAATCACTTCCAAATCTTTGAAGAATGTTCTCCCAGGAAGTCGGCAGTTGAGTCTCAAATGGAACAGGTTTCTGGATACTTCGGGTTTTCAGAGCTGCCTTTCAGCTCAGAGCAGGAGGCGAGGGAGGGCTGGGCCGTTCACAGCGTCGATTCACGGCTAAGCATCTACCGGCTGATAGGACACACTACCTGTGGGGGCAGGAGGCAGCCTCCCGACGCTGTTCTTGGTCCTGAACTGACCGCATGGACAGTCATCCTGCCTTCTACGGGACAAGAGGGACTCCTGTCCAGCCTGCCCCAGAAAGTAGAAATCGAGGGAGTTCTGGGCAGAGAGGAGAAGGAAAACAGACTGAATGTGGGAGAATCCTGCTAGGAGGAGAAAAACTGTTTTCTTTGGTCACCATTCGGAGACAGTTGTGATGACCAAGGTGTCTGAGAAATCGGGACACTGTAGGGCCCTCCATGTATTTCTTTCTGGGGTGAGTTTCTACACCGTGTGTGAAGAGATGGAGACTCAGGACTGTGGGTGCCTGAGCATTAGGGTCCATGTTGGATTCTGTTAGCCTTGCCAGTGTGTATGGGGGGGGTGGTCACTGAATATTGGTGAGTGGACAGGATGGGTAGAAGAGAAGAACCTCCTAGGTCCTGAGAATGAATTGAAGTTTTCATTCCTGCCTCTGAGGACGACAGCAAACCTAATGTATAAGGTCTGATATGTGCCCGAAACTTACTAGTAGGTTCTTTAATCCTTTTGGGAAATTTAACAGAAGGTTCTGCAATGAAAATCAGGCTTGTGGCCCGGTGAGATGGCTTTGCATATAGAGCAGCTGTTACAAACCTGGTGGCCCAGATCAGTCCTTTGAAGCCACATGATGGAAGGGGAGAGCTTCAGAAGGCTGTTCTCCAGCTTCTACCCGTGTACCAGGCACAGATTTGTGTTCTTGCCCTCCCGCCCTCCTTCCCTCCCTTTCTCCATCCCTCTCTCTCTGTCTTCGTCCTTTATCCCTCCCTCCCTCCCTCTTCCCTCCCTCCCTCCCTCTCTCTTTCTCTCCCTCCCTCCCTCCCTCTCTCCCTCCCTCCCTTCTTCTCTTTCCCTCCTTCCCCCTCCCCTTTCCTCTCTCTCATATCAGTAAATATTATTTTAGAAACGAATCAGCTTTTCAACCTGGGCATGATGGTGCATGCTTGTAATTCCAACACTTGGGGGGGGCAAGAGGATGGGAGTTCAAAAACATCCTTGGCTGCACAGTGAGTCTGCGCCAGCCTGTGCAGGACAGCTCCCCTCAAAATATAAGTGAATGAAAAGATCAGGTTCACGACACGAACCCTGAGCAAGATCCTGTGGCTGTATCTGTTGAGTCTGAGGCTCAGTTCGGTTCCTGATCCCAACGTGGTCTTGTCACCTCCCTGCCCACCTGCTCTCTGGGCCACAGAAGGGTGGCTTTGCAGCCCGATAAGCATCTTGGGTAATGTCTGGAGTTCGGGTCAAAAGTCAGAAAGAAGGTCTCGGAGACAGTAACTATTGTGGATTGAGGCGTGGACCCAGGAGCTGGGGTCTTGGGCCAGGGGCTTCTTCTCAACTGTGCCTCATTGACGGTCAGATTTCAGGCGGGGAAGTCACGAAGGGCCTCCAGCAAGAGAAGTCATTAGGGAAGCCAATAAAGACATAACTGCTCTGCTCTGGCAAGGGACCAAGCCAGGCCCAGGTGCCGGGAGGCCACGGGTCGTGGCTCCCTTCCATTTCTAGATGAATCATCTTGGCAGAACCCCAATTTTGGATGGGATCTAGAGATGCAGCCAGTGCACGCTCTAAGGATGTTCTCTGAAGGATTTCAAAGGACTGATAACGAAGTAGTTACTGAGCCCACATCCCTATGCTCAGGTCACACGGTCTCTCTAGGAGCTCACACCCCCCCACCCCCTCATGCTGATTGGTCCAGGGGCGACCCTTGATACAAACTGCATTAATCCCATTCTTTCTTCCAGAGATGCCCCAAGGCTAGCAGCATGGCGCATCCGCTGGACCTAGCCTACAAGGTCAGGAAGACTGAGGGTAATTTGGAGGGCAGGTCGCGAGGCTCTGTGCCATAGAGAAAGCAGACTGAAGGGGGGGAGTAAGGAGCCACGGGGGTGTGTGTGGGAGGGGGAGACAGTGCTGACCATGCCTCGCCACAGATTGGTGCTGGAGCACAGGGGTCAAGATGGTGGGTCAGCTGATACCTGGATGCTCCACCAGTGGACAGTCCAACTGATGCTTCCAGCTGGACCCTGCTAGGCAGCAGGGGAAACAGGCAGAGGAGTGGAAGTGGGTGGTATTAATCCGTAGTGATTGCTAATTGCTTGCTTCTTAGGAGAGCATGGTGTTTGTCAGTATGAGATCCTTGGAGCCTCCTCATTAGGTATGACTTCTCCTCATGTTTCACGCTACCGACCACTCCTGGACATTTAGTGGACCCACAATCTTCGGTGTATAGTTGTTTTTTTTTAAAGTAGAATTAGATCAGCACTTGGGACGGGCAGCAAGAGGATCAGAAATTCAAGAAATTCAGCCTACATAGTGAAATCAAGGTCAGTGACTATATGAGACCCTATCTCTATGAAAACAAGGGGGTAGCATTCCAGTAATTACTCATATTAAAAGCTGAAGCAGACTTAGTATGGTGACACATGGCTGTCGCCCCAGCAGGAGGACATGTGTTCAAGGCCACATAGATTCTGTCAAAAGAAGAAAGGGGGAGGGAGGACAAGAGGGAGGAAGGGAGGGAGAGAAGAAAGAAAGAAGGAAGGAAAGAAGGGAGAGGAGGAAAAAGCAAAGAAGGAAGAGAAGGAAGAAGAAGGGAAGAAAGAAGGGAGGAAAGAGAAAGGAAAGAGGGAGGAGGGAGGAAAGAGGGAGAGAGGTTAAAAAGGGAAGCAGCATTTCGAATTTTGGCGGTGATCTCACCAGTGGGAGGCTCTTCACCCCCTCCTGCTCCCTCAGGCAGAGATAGAACAATTCCTGGACTCTCCACACCATCTCGGAGTCACAAGTGGACACATGACCCGCGTGGGTCCAATCAGTGTGCAACTCAGGTTTGTTATTATTCCCTGGGAATTGTGGGCCGAGCTCTTCTCCCGGCTCTGGGAGGTGGGAAGGAGCGGGTTTCAGGCCCGCTCCTGTTGCTGGACCTGGCTTCCTCCCACCAGAGCTGGAGTGAAAGAGGCCCCCCAAGGGGGTCGGAGCCAGAGCTCAGCACCTGCAGCCCCCGGCAGCCAGCGCCCTGACATCATGGATGCTCTCGTTAGTTCCACGTATCATTTAGTCCCCTCGGAACTGGGGTCCTGACATCCCCGGCTGAATACATCCTGTCCCCCACCCCCCACCCCCACCTGTGTTCCCTCACAGCCTGCTGACAAGATGCGCACGCAACCAGCCAAGACCCGCCACGTCCACTTTTTTTTTTTTTTTTTTTTAATGATTACTTCCTTTAACCCTGAACTGGGGTCCAGATGCGCTCTGCTGGCCATTAACTCTTTCCCGGGTGGAGGGGCGCAGGAGGAGCCCTGCTTTTTGTTCCCCGAGCACAGAACCCCGAATCGTGGCTGCTTTGGCTCTGGCTCGGATCCCAAAGCACCGTGGCTAGCCCGTGACTCACAAAGTAAATAATCTGCAAGCGAAAAGCCTCTTATCGTTCTCTGGCAGCAAAAGCAAGGTGGCAAGCCAGGCAGCATTTTTCCTTCGTGCTCGAACCCACCGTGTGCCAAGCGCTGCTTCGCGCTGTGCGCATGCCCGGCTTTGGCTGGCTCATCCTTGCTGTGCGACTTGATGCGCTGAGACTGCGCGGTGTCCACCGTGCGTTGAGTGGCGGGAGGGTCTTCTCCATCTGCTCCGCCTCCCATCCAGCACTGAGCTTTGCAGCTGTTTGCGAGCTTCTAGCGGGTGACCTTTGTGTGCATGTTGCTGAGAGGACGTTCAGCCGCCCAGAGTGATGTCTCTGCCTGTCGCTTAGGGACCTTCCACCTTTCCTAACAAGACAATCTTACTTTTCATATCCTTTTCTTTTTAAGCAGGATCTCATGCAGCCCAAGGTCACGGTGTAGCCAAAATGTTCTTGAACTCCTGACCCTCCTGTCTCCACCTCCCTTCTGCTGGTGTTGCTCCAAGATGTGCAGGCTGAGTGCATCTAGGGAAGCGCTCTGTCAACTGAGCTGCATCCCCAGCGAGACTAAGGGATCTTGGATTAGAAGTTAGTGTTTAGGGCTGGAGAGATGGCTCAGGGGTTAAGACTCTGCCTCTGGCAAACAGAAGGTCCTGAGTTCGGATCTCAGGTTCCCATGTTAAAACAAAAAAAAGCCAGAAAGAAATGGTGGTCTGTACTTCCTGCCCTGGAAGACCCCAGAGCAAAGCAAAAAAGGAGAGAGACACAATCCAGGATGACTCCCGAAGTCATCCTTGGGCCTCTACAGAGACACACAGCACCCTCTGATACACACACACACACACACACACACACACACATAAATAAATAAAGTTCATAAAAAGAAATTATTGTTTAAATTTTTTAAATTAAAAACGGGGTCTGGGGAGATAGCTTAGTGGTTAAAGCTCTAGCCGTGGAAGGTGGAATCTGAGAATTCTACAGCAAGTTGACTAGCCGGACTAGTCGTAATTTAATTAGAGACCAAGACACACAACAGTATGGTGGAAGAATGATCAAAGATGGTTCCTGATGTTACCCTTGGGCCCCCACGGGCGCACAGAGAGTGAATATACACCTGCATACATGTGTGCTCACCACGTACAGACATGCCCCACAAAATACTCAGACATGAAAAAATCCACACATGAAACAATTTTAAAATGGGACAACAGGATGGTTCACTGGGCAAAAGCACTTGACGCACAAGTAAGGACCCGAGTTCAATCCCCAGAGTCCATATGAAGGAGGAGAAAACCGACTCCACAATGTTGACCTCTGACCTCCATGTGCCCACACATAATAACAACAGTAATAATAACAAGGCA
This sequence comes from Typhlomys cinereus, assembly GCA_023101885.1. Lineage (NCBI taxonomy): Eukaryota > Metazoa > Chordata > Mammalia > Rodentia > Platacanthomyidae > Typhlomys > Typhlomys cinereus. Next base: position 2,981,339 of record JALPQD010000215.1, read on the forward strand.
CTATTTTATGCTTGTCCTGGGAAAGTGGATTGTCTGAGGTTTTCTGAAGACAAACTCTTATGGCTTGACTCCATCGTTCCTCAAAGCTTTAATTTTATAAATCACATGTCAAGAACTAGGGGCCAATGGATTGTTCGTTGAGCAAATGAATATCCCATATTCCCCACCAAACTTAAACTTTTATTTATGGCTGTGTGTGTAAAATCATTATTCATGCCTTTGCTTGTCTCAGAATGTGCATTTTGCATTTAGACCTCTGCTGGAGACTCTTGTGCTTGCATTATTGTATTTTGAAGACTCAGACTCAGCAACATTGGTTCATTTTTTTTAGGGGGGGCAGGTAGAGATAGAATATAACATAGTTGAACCACACACCCAAAAATAAAACATAGGAACTTGTAAACCAGAGAGAGGTTTTGGGCCAATCTTGTTCCTCTGTAGACAATACATCTCTTTTCAATGGACCTCTTAAGACTTCGTGGTTATTTCTGAGGATCCCTGGGAGGTTTAGCTGTTTGTGTGTCTGGGTGAGGAGAGAGGTAGAAGCAGAGAAGGCAGGCACTTCTGGAAAAATCTGATTGGGATTCTGAGACTAGGAACACCTTGTCTTCAGTCTCTTTCCCTCTATTTTCAACTCTTCCTGAAACTTCTTGGGCTGGGAGGCAACTGGGATACCCAGATGGGAAGGGGGTACCCAAGATATGTCCTCTTCAAATCAGGACAAAGTCAAAAAGTTAACCTAGAAATGCAGGAATATGGCTTCTTTCCAACAGTCAGATTCTTAGCGTGTACACACTGTGTGTGTGTGTGTGTGTGTGCGCGCGCGTGCACGCGCACAGATATACATAGTCTAAAGGCACAGATGGACTTCTGGCGTCTCTACCCGTCTTACTTGCCACCTTATTTCTTGAAGCAGGGTCCCTGGCTGAATCTAGGGCTCACCTTTTCAACTACGCTGGCTAGCCAGGGAGCCCCTTGGATGGGGCTACCGTATGGGGTTCGGGTATTGAACCTAGGTCACGTGTCTTGGGCAGAAAGCACCTTTGCCTCTGAGCCGTCTCTCCTTTTTTTTCCCTTTAACTGGCCTTATTTATCGGCTTCTGTGTTCACAAAGGGCTTGATGATTCGTGGTGGCTGCTGGCCTGCATCCCTGTTACCCCTTTTTGGACCCAGGGTGGGCTCACCTTCTCCTACATCTTTGAAGCTCATTCTGAACATATGACTTACTTTGGTCACTTCCAGACAGAAACTAAGCGGCTAGTTGTGGGGTGGACCCCAACTGGGCCCCGCCTCCCTCACTCAGTGACTGTTTAACATAAATACGAAGAGGGGTTTCCTTGATACACATCCCTGGGAACTAGGGTTTGTTTCTGGCCTTTTCTGCCCCAGACAGGTGGGCGATAAGTCTCCAGACCAGGAGGCACCTGCCAGGTTTCCGCCCTGAAGGCGGGCACGCTCGCTGGCTGAGCCTCCCGACCACCAGGCGGTTCCCGCGCCCCCGCGCCCCCCGCGCCCCCCCGCGCCCCCCGCGCCCCCCGCGCCCCCCGCGCCCCCCGCGCTGCATCTTCGCGTTTCCTCTTCTCTAGTTGCCACAAACAGCCCCGGGATTAGGAAATGTTCTCCACATCGGTGAAAGATCTTTCCCGATCAGAGATCGCCCGGGTCCGCGGTCTAAACCGTGTCTAAAATACCAAGATCTGAATCCTGTGCAGAGATCTGGGGTGCGCTGCGCAACCGTGACGCCTGCGTCGCCACACCCGGCGCTGCTCGCCGGGGCGCGCGGGACGCGGGGGGCGCGGGGGGCGCGGGGGGCGCGGGGGGCGCGCGGGACGCGGGGGGCGGGGGGCGCGCGGGCTGCGGCGGAGGCAGGGCCGGGCGCCCCCTGCAGGCGGCGGCGGGAGCAGCAGCGGCGGGTGACGTCTGGCCCGGCGTCCAGGCGGGAGACTGCGCAGCTGCAGCTGGAGCCGGCCGCACCCCGGGGGCCGGGCTGTACCCGGAGGCGGTGAGGTTTCCCAGCGTGAGACACCTGCAACCCGCCGGGGGTCGGAGACACATCCCCAGGAACGCATCCCAGGGACCCGAACTGTACAGTGCCGACAGTTGTGAGCCCTTGTGACCCGCCTATGAATAATCCTGCTAATTGAAGCCCCCATTTTGCACACACACACGTACATAAGCATTACCCTGTGATTTCAGCCAGCATTGGGGAAACTGAGGCAGGAAGATTCCAAGTTCAAAGTCTGCCCTGGGCTACAAGATACCTGGTCGCAAAACCAACATACACACACACATTTCTTCTCTCCCTCTCCCACTCACGGTCAGCTGTACCCCCCTTCCCACCTTGGGTTTGTTTATTTGGGTTTTGTTTCCTGGTTTTCTCTACAGCATTTCCCACCCCTTCCCTGTATTAGTTCATTATACATTGCTGCAACAGAATACGCGACCCAAACAACTTAGTAAACAGTCCATCGGTTCACAGTTCCTCTGAGTAAGGAAGCCACATTGGCAGGGGCTGGAGCGAGCCACGTTTCAGCAGAGGGCCGAAGCCAAGACGTGGTCTCCCCGTGTTCAGCTAGCTTCGCCTTGTTCTTATCCTGTTGGTTCCCAGCTCAGGGAATGATATCCCCATAAGGGCCAGGTCTGACCACCTCAATGAAAGTAGTCAAGACTGTCCCTTACAGGTTTGCCTTAATCTAGACCATCCCTCCTTGCAGATGTTGATAGATAATAATAACCGCCCCACCCTTTCCATTAGATATTGGTCTGCTTTTTAATCTTTTTTTTTTTTTGCTTTTTATCTTTAGTAAGTACTTTCTACAAGTCAGTGCACCCTACCGGTGTGGTACTCCCTCCATACGATTTGTTATTTCTTTCATAGCATTTTTTTTAGAAGAGCTCTTTTTTTATTTAGAGAATTCTATTTATCTATCTACCTACTTATTTATTTTTATTTTTGCGTGTGTGTTTGTGTGTGTATTAGAGGTCACTATGTGTGCCTGTGGAGACCCAAGGGTGACTTTGGAAATCACCCTGGACTGCTTCTGCCTCTTTGCTCTGCTCTGAAGTTTCCCAGATTCTGCCTTCCAGGGCCAGAAGTGCAGGCTGCTGCCATACCCATCTGGACTTTGTACGTGGGATCTGGGACCCGAACTCAGGACCTTCTGCTTTCAATGTAGAGGCTTAACCTCTGAGCCATCTCTCCAACCCCTTCTTTCAAAACTTTTTTTAAAAAATCTGTCAATGCTGCTTTTATATTATTATTTTACTGTGCATGTGTGTGATGTGTATACCCGTTCCCACAGCTGGCTGGCCAATGAGCTGCCTGTCTCTGCCCTCTCAACGCTGGGATTAAAGGCAGGTTTGGCCACACAAGGTTTTTTATGTGGGCACTGGAGAGCCGGCTCAGGACCTTATATTTGTACAGCAGATACTTTGCCAACTGAGCCATCGCCCCAACACCGGCAGTATTTTTTTCTTTAAAATTTTTCATATGTACGCAATCTGGGGATCTGAAGTTCAGTTCTTTGGCTTCTGTTACAAGGGTGACTTTAACTGTTAAATTAATCTTTCCATCCCCAATGCTGGCTGCTGGTGGTGGTGTTTGGCCTAAGGATGAGGTAATGTTTTAAAAAAATTTTTTCCTAGTTTTACAAGCATATTGAGTACTTTTTAAGAATTTTTTTATTATTTATTCAATTGTGCATGCATGCATGTGTGTATGTATGTGTGTATATATGTATGTGTGTGTGTAGAACCATGGACGAATTCGGAAACCACCATGGACGCCTCCACCTCCTTCTTGTTTACTCTGCCCTGGAATTCACAGGCTCCGCCCTACCAGGACCAGAAACGCAGGCCCGAACTCAGGACCTTCCTCCTGCACGGCAGAGGCTTAACCCCTGAGCCACCTCTCCAGCCCCATATTGAGTACTTATTGTGGACATAAAAATGTGTGGACATGAACATGAAATCCTGTTTGTGAACTGACCTTAGTCACGCTGACTCTTGATGAACTGACCTGTACCTTACCCCTTAGTCATACTGACTTGTACTTCATCCCTTGAGCCATCCTTATCACCAATAACCAGATGTTTCATCCCGTTTGCTGTGACCTCCTTACAAAAAAAAAAAAAAAAAAAAAAAAAAAAAAAAAAACTGTATAAAAAGTCTGTGCCCTGTGTGCTCAGGGTCGTCTCTCCCTCTCGTGTATGGGGCGACCCCAGCGCGCTGGAATAAAATCCTCTTGCTTTTGCATCGAAACTGTGTCCGTGAGTATTCTGCGGGGGTCCACTTCCTGGTGGCCTTTGGGCTCCGGGCCCTTTAGGTCTAACACTTATCTCTGTTTTCCTCCCTTCCATCCCCCTTCCCTCCTTATTTAGTTCTAAGTGAAATTGTTCAACTCTCTTCAAGTGTTGGGTCCTTTTGCATTCCTGGAGGCCATGATTGACAGCTCCACTGGCTCCGCCCTCACCAGCATTCTAGATCTTGAACACCATGATAGGTGTGTGGTTTTGATTTGCATTTCCCTGGTGACTGACAGCATGGGGGAATCCTTGAATAGGACTCTATCACCCCTACGCTTTCTTCTGTTAAGTGCTTTTTTGTTTAGTCACTGTTGAGAGCGATATGTACAATCTGCAACCTGGACTGACTTCAAACTCGCAATCATTCTGCCCCAGCTTCTACACTGCTGGGACGGCCAAGCTTGTGTCCCATGCCCAGCGGTGACTGATCGACGAGTTTGTTCCATGTTTTTGGATAACAGTTCTATGTTTTGCTGCCCCCACGACATAGTCCAGGCTGGCCTGTAACTTACCACGTAGCCTAGATTGGTCTTGAATAGATGGCAATCCTCCTGCCTCAGTCTCCGGGAGGCTTGGATTCTAGGCACGAAGGCAGTCTGCTGGTGGCGCCGTAGGATGCGCCTTTTGCAAGTATTTTCTCCCAATCCACAGATCTTGTGAGCTGCTTGACACTCTCTTTGCAGAACCATTTTTCATTCTGGCTATCATGGTGGGTTGACTTCGCCCAGCCGAAGCCATAGAGGCCTCTCCTGTCCCTTCTCATTCTCTAGCTTTCCTTTCTACACCTACGGCTCTGATATATTTGGGGTCACTTTATGAAAGGTGTAAAGATGTGTGTCTTGATTTTTATTCTAATACTAGAGAGGTGACTCTTTGGTAAAATGCTTGTTGTACCAGCCTGAGGAACTGATTTTGACCTTTGCACCCACAGAAAAAGTCAGGTGGGCGGCACTGAGTTGACTCAGAGGGTAAAGACACCTGTGTACACACCTGGTGACCTGGGAAAAGTAGACCACCAACTCCAACAGCTGCACGTGTGTCATAGCAAGCTGTCCTCCCTCTCTCTCCCCCCACTTATAAATAAACGTATAATACATTTTTAAGTCAGATATAGGGGCGTATGCCTGAAATCTCAACATTGGGTTAGAGACAGGCTGAATCCTGACACTCACTGGCCAGCCAGTCTGGCCGAACAGGTGAGGTCACAGGCGGTGGAAGACCCTGTGTCACCAAAAAAAAAAGCTGACCTCCACATGTACCTAAAGCATGTGCTTGTGCATGAGTGCACGGTCTCTCTCTCTCTCTCTCTCTCTCTCTCTCTCTCTCTCTCTCTCTCTCACACACACACACACACACACAGAGTCTGTGCTATATTGTGATGCCTCTAGTCCTGTAAAGATCAGTTGATGATGTCTGGGAGTCTAGGACCCTCCTGTTCTATTGATTTATTCTTTCACCAACACACAACTGGATTGTATTGCTCTATGGGAAATATTCATGTCAGGCGATGTCAATCCTCCAGCTTCCTCCTTCCTCCTCATCCTCTTTCCTCCTTCTCTTCTTCTTTCATTTCTTCTTCCTCCTCCTTGTCTTCTCTTCTTCTTCTTCATTCTGGATCTTTGACTCCCCATACAAACTTTTTTTAGCCTAAGGTCTTTATTGATTTCTATTCACTTTTGTGCATGTGTGTGACTGTGAGCATGTATGTGCCACGGCATGTGTGTGAGGGTCGGAGCACAGCTCCAGGGAGTCAGGACTCGCCTCCACCTTGCCGAGGCAGACTTTCTTTTGTTTCCACAGCTGGGCCGTGTGCTCGCCTCGGCCGCTTCTTCTTTCCCCGCTTTACATCTGGTTGTAGCAGGCTGAGATTACAGGTGTATCTGGCTTTTCACATAGATTCTGGGAAGCCAACTCAGATCCTTCACCCTCTCCTTGGCCCTTACGTATAAACTTCAGAAGACGTTTGCTATCCACAAAATAACTTGCCAGGATTTTTTTTAATTGGAAATGCTTTAATTCTATAGATCAAATTTGAAAAAATAGACATTGACTGTATCGAGTCTGCCCATCTATGAACACTTGTGTAGTCATTTGTTGGTTTCTTCCACCAGAGTTTTCCTCATGTAGCTCTTGTATGCATTTTGCTATACTTTGTCTTTTTGAAGTGGTACTATAAATACCATTGTGTTTTAAATTTCACAATCAATTTCTTTACTGCTGGTATATGGGAAAGCCCCCATATTAGTCCTTTATCCGATGGAATCCTGTGTTGGCTTCAAAAGTTGCTTGGTTTTTCCCTTCCTTCTGATTTGCTGTGTTCTGGGTCCTCTTGAAATTCCCATGCTGAACAGTAATTGCCAGTGTTTACTTGTAATTCAATAGGCTACAATTGTTGCACTTTGTGTCTGTGGTTCTCCTTCTGCAGCCCAAAGTAACAAACAAAATCAGAGGAAAGATCCTTGAGAGACTGCCCTAAAAGAATAAGCCCAAAGATTCGGGTTTCTTACTGATCACCTTACTGCAGATAACAAAGATGGCTGCCGCCCACATCGCCAGATCTGCAGTGAGAGCTGTTGTAAAACCAGGAAGTAAACCGCTAAAATCCCATGTGCCTGCCAAGTTAAAATGCATATACAGTGGGACTAACCTGGCTAGCCAGTTTATTCTGGGATTCCCAAGCTGTGCCTTCTGGGGTGGAATTACAGATGAGCCACCGAACCTACCCAGCATTTTGCAGGCCATCTGGGGATCCGAACGCTGGTCCTTTGGCTTATGCAAAGCCATCCCTCTAACCCCTCTGTATCTTTTATGTTCAGAATCAGAGCTCCACAGGTGCGGGTCTGGTGGAACTTGGCTCTGAACTAGCTTTCATCCTGGGCAGGATGGGGGCCTGGAGTGCGTATCTATGGTCTCTACCTGTTGGGGTCTCTACTGGTTGGGCTACATTCCTGCTCTGTTTTTAATCTTTGGAGAATAGCCAGTGCTGTTTTCCACAGCAGCAACTGTTACTGCGGGGCACAAGTCTGCCCAGTGCCCAGATTTACAAGGTTTGCTGTGTGGTTCAAGTTGTTTCCTTATCTCCTGTTTGTTCTGCTCATTATCAAGACATTGTAACATTGTCCCAGCTGAAGACTTACTTTTAAGGACACAAGCTATCTCTTAAGTATGGCTTGGGCTATATTTCACAAGCTTGATATGTGACTCTAAATATGCTGAGCCAGCACAGTTTTGTAGTGAATACAAACACAAAGAGGGAGAGAGAGAGAAAGAGAGAGACTGAGAGAGAAAGAGAGACAGAGAGAGATAAACAAGATTAACTTGTAGCTCACTGTGTAGCTAAGGAAGACACTGAATTCCAATGCTCCTACCCTCCATGCTAGAATTAGAGTACACACCTTGACACCTGGTGACAGCAAATACTGGTGCAAGCTCAGGCAATCTTTACTATATGCTTATCTATAAATGCAGCCAACTGCAAGCTTTCCCCCTCCTGCTAAGCCTGCTCTCGCATTAGGGAGGTGACAGCATTGACAATTCCCAGCCAGGGAGAGAATTGAGGAGGACCAGATACACATGCACCAACGTCTCAGACCCTCCGCGCTGCAGAAGTGTGTTGGTTAGAAATACAGGTATCAACTTAGCCACTGAAGGCTGAGTTCCGGGTGCACTTAGGTAGAGTTAGGAGTCAAGGCAAACTCTTGAGCAAGTCTTGGAAAGACCCAGTACATGGATAAGACGGGGGAAGCTGGTTAGGTAAGATGGTATTCTTTCTTATTATTACTCGCTTAGAGTTCCGTACAAGGATAGAGGGAATTTATGATCATTTTGACAACTCATTCCCAGTCCCATCCCTTCTCCCTTTCCTGTTATTGTAGAACCCAGCTCTGGGTCTACAAAGAAGAGTCAAGTGTAAGGCTCATGAGATTTGTAGACCCATGCTCGTGACTGCTTTGTTCACCTCAGATAAAACGTGGATGAAAGGAAATGTAAAATGTGGCTCATCACGCAATCGAACGCCCTTCAGACGACCCTGAACTGACAATCCTTTACCTCTGCCCTTTGAGTGCCGAGATAATGGCGTGTCGAGGATGGAACCCTGGGCCTGCAGGATGCTAGGCAAGCATTCTGCCAGCTGAGCTGTATCCCCAGAATTTATCTGACCTCCAAAAAGACACATTGGACCAGGTAGATGACCTTTGAGGTCATCATTGAAAGGAGTTAGTCACAGAAGGAAGCGTGTGATTCCACCGACACAAGGCACTCAACCCAGTCCAAGTGAGACGGAACACTGTGCGGAGGGCTGGGGTCATGCGGGGAATTGGGGAGTTGAAGTTCCTGGGTTTTGAGTTTAGGGCAGAAGGAATCATGGAGATACAGTGGGGGCAGCAGTATATGTATATATATTTGTGTCTATATAAGTATGGTGTGTGTCTGTCTGCATGTGGATGGATGTATACATGTGTGTGAGCAGGTGTATGTATACGAGTGCACTTGAGTGCATGTGCCTGTGGAGCTTCAAAGGTGATATGGGGGACACATCTTGATTGTTCTTCCAACTTATTGCGAGCCTGGCTGGGTCTGTAATGAAATCCAGAGCACGCCATTAGGTCTCATCTGACCAGCCAGATTTCTGGGCTTCCCAGACTTGGTCTTCCAGAGCCAGAATTGCAGACCACTGCCATTTTCATCCAGCAATTTGACATGGGATCTGGGGATCTGAACTCAGCTCCTATGGCTTTTAAGGCAAAGAACTGAACGGCTGAGCCATCTTCCCAGTCCAGGTAGGTATTTTCTTATGCCCATTTATAGATGAGGCTGAGACATGAAGTAAGCCAGCGAGGTGACACAGGAAGGAAGGAGCTTTGCTTCACTGCAAACCTGCTGCGGTTGCCACTGTGACTCGGCGCCCTCTGAACTTGGGGACCGTGACATTTAATCTCAAATGTCAGCCTGACAAGTGGGAGGCGGGCCCTGGGCACACCTATGAAGAACCATCTGCTGGTTCAGACAGGCTTCTGGGCAGGCCTGCAAGAGGTGGTCTTGATTGCGTAATTGACGCGGGGAGACCCGCGCACAGTATGTGGGACCACTGTCTGGACGGGTGGATAAGGATGGTGGGAACTGGCTGGGCAGTCGGTAGGCGGGCGAGGAGACGATCAAGTCTGCAGCGCTGGTCCTGGTCCTCCGCTCTTGCTGCGGATGAGGCGTGGCGCTTCCCTCGACTCCTGGCGTGACTCCTACCTACTAGGATGGGCGGAAGCCTGAACTGTGAGCTGAATCCACCCCTTGCTCGCCTAGGCCGTCAGGGTCAAGTGTCTGTTGTAGCACTATGCGACTAGAACGGGGTTGACCTCTGAATCTGCCTTCTTGATTGTATTTTCCCCCAAATGTGTCTATTTCTGCCCCCAGAACTGTTTCCCACCAATGCTGTCATCCTGTGTCCACAGGTTTTTCCGTAGTTTCTGAGAGCGCCACATACCATGGCCTCCATCAAATTGAATCAGAGGCGAGACAGTCTACTGTCAGCTGGGGGCGCTGTGACACACCCAGATTAGGCCCTTGCGCCCCCCCCCAGCCCAGACCCTGCCCAAGGAGTAGCGATTTCACCTAATAGAATCCCATGGGCCAACACAGCTATGTAGGAAAATTATTAGACACCATGTGCATACATTCCTCCAAAGGATTCTAGTGGTTTAAATATTCAGAAAGATGCGTGCTTGTGAGTTTCTCCTCTCTCTGGTTCTCTCCACCACTCTGCAGAGGTGGGGGGGCCAGCATGCCCCCCTCCCCCATCTTTGGCCATCCCGGCCCTCATCTGGGTTTGTTGCCACAGAGTCGCAGCTGGGATGTCAGCCTGACCTTGGGCTAGTCACTGCCCATCTCAGTCTGTGCCCCCTGACGTTAGTTCCACACCTGGGGCAGGTGAGGGGCTCAAGGGGCCAGATGTCTAACATCAAATCCAGAATTAGGAAGTTTCAAGCTGGGCTGTCCCCTCCCCTCCTGTGGGGGAGGGGGGAAAGGAGGAGGGAGACAGAATCCAGGGTCCCACTGAGACCCACGTCTAGTGTCGTCTCCGGGCCTCAACCGCACGAAGCTCCTGGTGGCCCAGAGAAGTCTCTGCTGCAGACCCGGACACACGCCCGCGCCGTCCCCTCATCCCCAGCTGGGCGGCCGCCTCCCACGGGGACCAGTTACTTCCTCTTTCCTTTTGCGATCCGGGCTGCACAGAGGGGCTGGTCTCTGCCAAGTCCCGCGACAGAGAAAGGACGGTGGGCCTGTTGCCACCGAATCGCCCTGGGCCCTCCCATTCCGGGAGCCCAAGCAGGAAGAAGGTGGGGCCTGCACTCACGTGGCCCCCCGGAGGTCACTCGCGCTTCTGGGGTCTCCCAAAGCCAGAACGGGTACACAGGAGAAGCTACTCCAGCGCGCGCGCGACCCGGAGCCAGGATGAAACCCAGATGCCCCGCCTGCCGCAACAAGCACTTTTCACCGACCAGGTACAGCGGGTCCTGGCTGCACCCCTCCCTTCCTGGTGGCCCCTATTGTCCTGGGCTCCGGGCAGCTCCTCCTTGTCCAGATCCTAGACTCGCGGGTCCTCTCTTCAGCCTCTGCCTAGTTCCCACTGCCCAGGACCTCCTGGGACCTGTTCCACCCAGACCCCTCACTCACTGCTGCCTCTCAATTGCTCTCCTCTCCTGGGCCTCCAGCTCAGACATTCTTCCTTTCCGCTGAGAATCTTCAGCCCCGGAGTTCCCCCCTACCACAGTTCTTGGGCTCTGTTGTGCACCAGAAGAAAAGAAAAGAAAAAAAAAAAATGAAGCCTGAAGGAAACCGACTTTGGACAGTTTTGTTCAGAGCACAGGGTTGGGATTTCGTATGCTTTCTGGGCTGTTCAAACCGGGTCTCCGGAAGGGAGCACTCTCCGACTCAGGCTCACCCTCTGGGAGGAGGGGTGATGGAAACCTCAACCCCCTTCACGGCTACTGTGGTCACCTCTCACCTCTCAGAAACATGCGACAAAGATGACATTTGAGAAAGACGGGAAAAGGACTCACCTGGAGACATGCTCGTATTTTCACAGTGATATTAAAAAAGAAAGGTTACATCCCAAACAGCCCACTACCGCGGGTGATACTGGCCCTGAGTTTCTGTCCCGGGCTCCTTGGTGGCTGTGATCTTGGTTGAAAGAATTCAGAGGGCATAGCGTAGATGGGCAGCGTTTACTGGCAGGCCAAGGGAAAGCTGTCTGGGCGACTCTGTGCAGAACAAGCCACTTGCTGGAGGCATCTTTGTCCCGTCCAGGTGACAGACAGGCCTCTTGGACCCACCCTGCCAAGAGGGAGCTCAGGGGGACACAATCCATAAGGGTGCATCTTCGTTCTCACTAGACAGCCTCCAGCTCTGAGTGATCCTGCCATCCCGGCCGGGCAGTCGGCAAGCTGGCAAGGAGACGAACGAGTCTGCGGCGCTGGGCCTTGTTCAGCATCCAGGTTGTTGCCCACCAGTGGCCTTTTGGGCAACCCAGGATGCCATCTCTCCTTCACCAGCCAGAGACGGGACTCGGGTCCCAGGAGTTAAGGTCCTTCTCTTTCAGCCCTATGTTCTATACGGTGTTGCGTGTGGTGGTGGGGGAGAGATGCACAGGGGGTGGGGAGGAGATGGGGGGAGGTAAGTTGTCCAACCCTGGGGTCCTTCCAGCCCACTAGTTTCTAACTAGTCATCTCAATGTAATGGACCAGAAAGATGTGCCCCAAGTCCTGTAGGTCCCAGATCTCCTCCTCCCAGTCGTGAGGCAGGAGCCGGACTCAGCCCCGTGGTTTTCATTCATTGTGTGATGTCGTCTTGCGTTGGGGTTGTCGTCATCCGTGCTGCTTTGGTTTTGGTTTTGTTAGACAGGATTTTGCAGTGGAGACCTGACTGACTGGAACTCACCGTGTAGATTGGGCAGGTCTCAAACGGGCAGCAATCCTCTCGCCTCTCAAGCGCTGGGCTTAGAGGCCACCCAGTCTGGCTGAGCGTGTGACATGGGACCAATCCCAAAAAGGCCAGGGAACGAATGATTCAGTGGAGTTCAGATCTAGGAAGTGCGCAGCCCGTAGATCGTGTGAATTGAGGAGTTTCCTTGAGCATGCGTGTGTGCGCCCACGCGTGAGTGTGCACATGCGTGTGTGGAGGCCAGGCGCGTTCTTCAGTCACTCTGCACCTCATCGTTGAAGACAGGGTTTCACTGAACATGGAGCTCACTGGTTTGATTCCGTTAGTGCCTCTGACCACCAACCCCCAGGATCTGCCTGTCTCTGTCTCCGCCCCAAGAGTGAGGATGGCAGATGCTCACTTCCACTCCTTACGTGGGTGCTGGGTATCCGAACTCACGTCCTCGTGCCCATCGGGCAAGTACTGTCCCCACTGAGCCACGTCCTCAGTTCTCTTGTCTTTGAAGATTGCACTCACTCATTTGTTTAGCGTGTGCGCGCATGTCTATGCATGCGCACCTGCCGCGGCACACGTGTACGGGGGACAACCTGGCGTTGGTTCTCTTCTTCCTCCGACTGCTCCAGCGACTGAACTCAAATCAGACTTCATGGCAAGCGCCTTCGTCTCTCCGGCCTCACCTTGATTTTTAAGAACGTATTCATTTATTTATGAATTGTGCGTGTGTGTATGTACGTGTGTGATGCATGTGGGTGGATGTGGGCAAGCATGTGACTGACATGTGAGTGGACATCAGAGGATAAAGCTCCTTCTCTCTTTCAACTTCCTGTGGGGGTTCTGGGACTCAGGTCACCAGACTTGCCCAGAAAGCACTTTTACCTACAGAATATATTTAAAACACCGTAACACGTGTAGGTGGCATGCCAGGAAGGACCAGGAGTGAAGGCCTTTGGGTCTTACTTTCCTAAGGTGGGACGGCCCACTGGAAGCACCTGACTGGGGTTCAAGATAGACGCCCCTCAGACAGCTTCGTTCTTCTGCCGCTCTCCCCAGCTTTTCGGCTTGACATTCTTGGAGACATTCTCAAGGCTGTTAGAGGCAGATGGCTCCCAGCAACAGCTGCGTGGAGTCGCTCGGGATCCCTCTGTAATTTCTGTTTTCTCTCTTGGGCCCACAGCAGCCATATACAGGCGTTATACCAAAGAACCTTCTACTTCCACTTTGAGAACTTGCGCTATGCCAATGGCCGACACAACACTTTCCTATGCTACCAAGTGGAAAGAATGGTGCATGGCATACCCGTCCCTCTCTACAGCGGGATCTTTATGAACAAGGTATTTGAGTCGGGGACGGAGCTCAATTGGTAGAGGATTTACCTAGCATGCTTGGGTCCCTGAGTTCAGTTCCTCTGTGCCACCACATAAACTGGGTATGGGGGTACAGCCCTGACCAAGCATAATCCCAGCACTCAGCAGGTGGAGACAGAAAGGTCAGAAGTTCAAAGTTATCCTCAGCTACATATGCATTTGAGGCCAGCCTGAAGCAACAGGAAGCCTTGTCTCCAAAGTAAATAAACAAATATAGATAGATACAAGGGGGCTGGGGAGATGGCCCAGGAGGTAAAGCGCTTGCCACAAAGGTGAGAGGATCTTATTGCCGTCTCAGAATCCATGCTAGATGGGAGCCAAGGAGATAGCTCAGCAGATAAGGTGCATGTTTGCCAGCCTGACGCCAATCCCTGCAAGTCCGAGTGGTAGAAGGAAAGCTGTCTCTGACTTCCACCTGTGCACCAAGGCATGCGCATGCGTGCTGTCCCTCTTTGTATCTATGTATATGCTAAGTAAATAAAATCATTTTCTTAAAAGCTAGGCGGGCATAGAAGCCCATCTGTCATCTCTGCTCATAAGAAGCAGAGACAGGAGATGCCCCCTATCAAGCCGGCTCTAGCTAGACTAGTTGGCAAACTTCAGGTACAAGCAAGAGACCACAGTTCAACATACAAGTTAGAGCGTGACTAAGGAAGGCATCGGATGCTGACCTGTATTATTCACATGCACATACACACATGTGCGCCCACATATATGTGAACGCACATTACGTACCACCACAAAAAAATAATGAAATAGGGGCTGGAGAGATGGCTCGGGAGTTAAGCCTCTGCCTCTGCCTCACAAGCAGGATCCCACATAAAAAACGTCAGGCTGAAATGGTAGTGACGTGCATTTCCGGCCTTGGAAGGCAGAGCCTGGGAAATGCCCGAGCAAAAGCAAAGAGGAAATAATTCAATCCAGGTTGATTCCCCAATCACCCTTGGGCCTCCGTGGAAGCACACAGTGCCCTCTGGTGCACGCGCACACACACACACACACACACACACACACACACACACACACTGAAATAAATACAAGCCGAATAGTCCATGCCCTTCTACATCAAAGGCTAAACATGTCGCAAATGGTCAGCATGATGCCAGCCAGCCAGCGTGCCTATCCTGACAGTCCCTGCGGGACAGTCCTGGAATCCTATTGGTGACATGCGGCGACGCTCTGCAGACGCTCATTTCACCAAACCTGTTGCTGGGCTTTGTAGTCGCAGCCCTCAGAGGAAGGACATCTGGGAGGTGCGGCTTCCGGAGCACACCTTGTACTTACCTGGCCCGAGTGACTCCGACCTGGTCAAGCCTGCCCCTGGCCTGTGCCTGAGGCCTCGGGGCTAGATTGTGTGATCACATGCCAGGGACCACATCCCACCCAGTCCTGCCCAGCCTGCAGGGGTCCTCTTACAAAGCAGGAAGGAGGTAGAGCGACCCAGGATGATTCTTGGGTACACACTCAACATATAGACACACGCACGCATACACATACATGCAAAAATCAGTCAATCTCACAGACGGGGAGGGGTGGACTTTAATGACTTATCCAATATAGTTAGCATTATTTCAATGCATAATCACTATACAATTATTCATGAAAAAGCTCTTACTCCTCTCTCTGTCTTGGCTGGGAGGAATGGGGGAGGGAGGAGGGAGGCCTGGAGACAGTCTCACCTTGTGGTCCAAGACTATAACTCTCCTTTGCTCCTCCTCCGTTCTGGGGTTATTAGGCGCGGGCCCCCATGTCAGGCTCTGTTCCAATCTTCGAATGAGCATGGTTGAGTCAAGTACAGTGGTACATGCACCCCAAAGGCTGAGGCCGGAAGATCGGAATTGCAAGGAATGGGTTCTGTAGTAAGATGGAAGCCAGTCCCGGCTCATCGCAAAACAGCAGCAGCATGAGATGTGTGTCTTCCGCGCTCTTCGGGTCTGCATCCAGATGCATCCAGGGCTCAGTAGCTTCCTGTGGCCAGAGAGTGTCCCCTAAGGGACATGAAGCCTGGGCCCTCCCGGGACAGAGAGCGGACAGAAATGTCAACTCCAGTAGTCTAGCCAAAGGGGGCTCCAGCATGCTTGTAAGGGATGCCTGGAACCCCCAGAATGCATGTTGGGACTGGTAATTAAGCCAGGGATGGCAGGGAGGGACAGGAAACGGACAAAGGAGGATGGGAAGGGGTGGAGAGCGGGCAAGGGGCACAGCCCACTCCTTTCAACCCACCGCTTCCTCCTCTTCCTCTTGGCATCCCGCCCTCAGGACACCCTCCATGCGGAGCTGTGCTTCTTCTACTGGTTCCACGACCACGTGTTGCTCCATAACAAGGCGTACCGGGTCACCTGGTACATGTCCTGGAGCCCCTGCTCCCACTGTGCAGAGCAGATGGTCTCCATCCTGGCCGCCCACCGCAACATCAGCCTGACCATCTTCTCCGCGCGCTTCTACCACTTCTGGCGCTTCGAGTTCCAGCAGGGGCTTCGCAGGCTGAAGCAGGAAGGGGTCTCGTTGGCTCCCATGTCCTACAAAGGTGAGAGCCAGGGAATGGGGCTGCGGGGGGCTTCCAGTGGGTCTACCATGCTTAGAGGGGGAGCGCCCCTTCAAGCCACCCCTGAACACGATCCCCAGGGCCGGTGTGGAGGGGCTTCAGAGAGGTCTGCAGACCTCTGACTGGCTCTTCTTTTCTGTCTCAGAATTTCACAGCTGTTGGGACATGTTCGTGTACAATGAAGGCAAGTCGTTCAGGCCTTGGAAAAGACTAAATAAAAACTTTAGGATCCTGGCTTCCCAACTGCATGAGATTCTCAGGTGAGGCGGTACCTCTTGCCTGATGACCTCGCCTCTCCTGTCCGGCATATCTTCCCCAAACCTCCCCAGCCGGTACCTATCCCTCCTCCCTGTACATCCTCCTGCCCACTGATCTCACCATCATCCTTCCACCCCCTCCCCCATCTCCCAAGTCTCATCTCTTTCCTTCATCCTTCACCTCCCCTCCCCCAAGGTCCTCCTCCTCTCCTAATCTGATGCCTCTGGTTTGTGAGCAAATCTTGTCATTAAACTGAACCCCGTGTGGGCTTATGTATAAGCGTGAATGCGGATTATGGAGAAACTTGCGTGGAATTGGCCTGGAGTGGTTAAAAAACAAATTCTCTGAGGGGAACAGTCGATGGATCTCCACCAGGTACCCAGACAGCCCAGTTTGCTTTCTCCAGTTCTCTTCTGGAAGACCCCAGGCAGAGAGATCGCAGGGCAGCTTTTCAAATCGTCCTTTGTTTTCCATTTCCCACACATCCCTGGTTGTGTTTCTGCCCAAATTTCTTCCTCCTGTAAACCGGGATCGTGACCTTGGATTAAACCCTGCCCTGAAGGACTCACTTTAATAAAACCTTTCTCAAGGGCTTGCCTCCAAATACTGGCCCCTTTCTGAGTTCTGGGCTGAAGTCTTCAGCATACAATCCTGGGGCCTTGAGAGAGACCCGCCGCAGGGTGTTCTTTGTGGCTGCAGAACATAGGAGCACTGTTCTCGCCTGACCCTGACACTCCTTCCTCTCTGTATCTGACTCACACAGCTAGTATCTTATCCAAGCCAGAGGGTCGAGATGTTCCTCCAGCCAACAGGCAGAACCCAGGTCTCCCTCTAGGGAACAGTCCCTCCGATCTGGACTTGGCCCTGGGAACAGATGGGAGACACCAGACATGTTAGCGAGACAGAGAAGAGAAATGTGGGGGCCTCGCTTAGCTCAGGAGGCTGCTGGAGACCCTGGTGCTTTCTAAGATGGCAGCTTGAGAGGAAAGCAGAAGACGTGCTTGAGAAGTCAGAGGAACCCCAGGATTTTGCCCCTAAGTGCCACACCGGGGACCCCCAGAGAGAGGAGCATCAGTCAGGAGAGGGTCGAGCCTCCTGGAGTTTCCTGGGTCAGGTTGAGCTGTCTAATCCTTGTCAGTGTTATGAAATGACTTGGGGGACACCAGGAAATGGTGTTCCAAACACTCTGTCTGTACCTTCCCCAAGCTTCTTCCCAAACACCCTCCTTTGCACAGGGCCCCTGGGCCCAGGCCTGGGCTGGGTCTCCACAGGACCCTGGCTGCTCTTCACTTTGATTGGCACAGAGGAGACACGCCCACCTTTCCTCTGATGCACCAGTGTCCCTTCTCCCTGCTGTCTTATGTGAGCGTGCATTCTGCCCTTCCTTTTTTTCCTGTTTGCTTAGCCCCCCAGAGCCCATCTGCGCCCGGCTTAGAACTCTGTCTCTAGGAGAGATTTGGAAACAGACGGGTAGGCGTTGAACATGGAGAGGGCCTGCCAAGTCCGGATCAGTGGGCGTGTTCCCCGGAGCGTGAGCTGGGTTCTGCCTATTGGTTTAGGAAACACCTCAACCCTCTGACTTGGATAAACTCCCCCACCCTCACCCCCTGGTGTGCAGATGGGATCTCTTTCTGGAAACATAGCTCCTTCTGGAATCTTCCATGGACCCTGACCTCGGGGCATCACAACAGGTAAGGGAGTGTGGGACAACATTCCCATAGCTCTCTTAAAGTCTTGTCCAAGTGCCTGTTGCCCCAGGACCTAGTGCAGGATGGAAGAGTGAGGGGGACTCTTCCTCCTGGGAGGTGACAGGAATTACCAATCACCCCTCTTGAGATTCAACATTCTACGGATGTTCTTTGTGGTTTTATGATCCAAGGCTCCTGTGTTGAGACTTGCTAGAGCAGACTACCCTTCTGAGAATGTGAACTTGAATATCAGAGCTAGAAGGCTCCTCAGGGGTAGTGATTCTACTTCCCTGTGCCACACACAAGGGTGGCATCAAGAATCATCCTGGATTGTTCTACCTCCTCATTACTTTGCCCTGGGGTTTCCCAGGCTCCTCCCTCCAGGCCAGAACTACAGGCCACCGTTCTGGCTGGCTGGCATTTTTACAAGGAATCTGGGGATGTGAACTCAGGTCCTTTTGCTTGGGAGATAAAGGCTTCAACCCCTGAGCCTTTTCCATAGCCCCCAATGCCTTTTGATGCAGGAAGTCTGCCCAGAGAGGCCAGAGTCTGAGGCTTTTCTCCCTGGAAGCAGTGTGTTATGCTGGCCCGACTCAGTAGATTCTCATTCAGAAGTTGAGCCCCAAGCTCAGCAGGGGGACTTTCCTTCCATATAATTTCAGTTTCTTTATCTGTGGTATATGGCAACCATTTATTCCCCCGAGAAGTGATTGGTTAAGCGTGCACGTTAACTAAGCCACTTTAACCTAGGTGCTGGCACAGCACTTTGTTTCCAACAAGTCCTTATCGAGGCATTTTCGTATTTTTAAAGAAGGCCCCCCACACTTGCTTAGGCACACTGAGGAACACAGAGGAAGAAAGCGCTTCAGGAGCCAGCGCCTCTGTTTGCTGTGTGACTTCCAGGGACCCTCTTAGCCTGTTTGTGTTTGACACTTCCTCTGAGATGTCAGATCCAACCCCCCCCCACTTCCTTTGCTTTAGCATATGGGATTCAGGTTCAGTCAACACACTGCTCTGGGCCTGGCTGTGCCACCCTTGCCTCCAGTGACACCAAAGGCCAAGCAGAGGTGGGCGGGAGGGGATGCCGCTGCCTTGAAATGGAGTGTGTGGGGGGAGGTGTCTGTACTGCTTCCCTCCAGCCGGTCTGCACTAGCCTCCCTCCCCGGCACTGGCTACTTCCTCTTTGCCTTTGAATTTCTGTGGTCAGAATGCATGGAAGGACCTGCCTCCATCTTGGGTCCTCCCTCAGCCAAGCAAGGGGACCCAGGGAAGGAAGGAGGAGAAGCCTAAGCCTCCTGAACCATGCTGGGCCCCCCCATTCTGGGGTGGGGCCTGCACTCTAAGGCTTGGAAGGTCACTCATAGATCCTGGTCTCAAAACCAGGGCACTGTGAACAGGAAGCAGGGCCCCCCACACCCAGGACCCGGTGCAGAGCAGAGAGACCTTCTTGCCCAAGAGGCCACACAGGACTTACCAGGGCAAGTACTGGGGCACGGAGCAAAAGTGGTGGGAAGGATCTAGAGGAATAAAACCTGAGAACCATCCCACGGGGGGGGGGGGGGTGTAGGGGGGGGGAGAAGGGGGTGTAGGTGGAGGGGGTGTGGCTGAGGCTCCGCAGGCGCTTGAGATGAGGCCATACCAGGGCCAAAGGCGGCTCCCTGAAAGAAACTCTGCTAGAGCCCAGCATCTGAGGGAGGGCAAGGGCCGGCCTGATGGGAGGCTGCAGCCGGGACTATGGCGACCCAGGCTCTGCCTCTTCAGAAAGCCCTGGTTGCTTTCCTGCTTCCTATACCCTTTGAACCGCTTGTGCCTGCTTTTGGAACCCAAAGAAAAGAAAAATAAGTTTATGCTCGTAGTTTTTTTCATTAGTATAAAAATTAATGGGTCTCTGTGTAGAACAAGAGGAGGAAAGCAGTACGGATACAAGGAGCACAGGCACATCCGTGATGGGTGTGAAGAGTGAGAAATAGATCCAGATGAGCAGGCAAACAGGCCTGTGCGCCCAGCATTGAGTGTGGTGAAGTGATGAGAGCGTACGCCCCCCCCACGTGATGGTTTCTGGTGTGTGTCAATGCCGGACTTGTGACATGTATGGAATTTCCCCCGCGTGGTACTGAACCATGCGGGCACTGATGTGATAAGCAATAAAGAACGGTACTTAAGGAGCGGGCCTGAGCCACACAAGCTAGTTCGGTAGGGAGACGAGAAGCCCGAATCTCTGTCTCTGAAGAATCCGAACCCCAGGACCACACGCCTATCGGTCGAGAGCGCCCTATACGGGAAAGTACTGCGCCAGTCATCCCAGACGGTGACCGTTGATTGAGTGGAACCTCTGGCTCTGATTGGTGGAGGAAACCTGGGATAGGACGCCTCCTCCGGACCCTCCTAGGTGTGAGCTCAGGACCCTGTCTCCGCGGGAACCTTGGATCTGGTAAGAGAGACTCCATGTGTTTCTTTACCCACTTAGAAGTGTGCAGCTGGACATCGCTGGCCAGTCTCATTACGACTTTGCAAACATGTATGTGATTGCACTCTGCTCAGGTTTACACCCCACCCCCGCTCACCTCCTGAACTCTTTGCACAAGTTGTCTCCCCTAGACTTTTAAATAAGGAAGACACCGTGTGGATTTTGCCTTTGGGAATCTGGCTGCTCTTGCTCAGGGTTGAAATCTCCAAACTCTTGTGCCTTCCTTGCAAATGATATGTAAATTCTGCTTTATGACTGAGCAAATAAGACTGCATTGTGTAGACACCACGCGTATCTTGGCTTTGCAATAAACCTGGCTATGCGTGCAGCCATCTCTGATCTCTATAGTCTGCTGACTTGGAGACCCTCGTGTTTCTACCCAGGGATGTAGCTGGTCGTATCAGAGTTGAGTGTTTTGGTTTTTTGAGACATTTCCATCCTGATTTCCACAGTGGCTGCTCACAGTGGTTACATTTGCACCACTGGTGTGGAAAGGATTGTCTGGCTCTCTCGACACTACGTCCTCACCAAAAATCTGTTATCTTTGTTTTATTTATCTCTTTTGAGACAGTCTTGTTAAGTAGCCCTGGCTGGGTGAGGGCTTTCTCTGTAGAACAAGATGTCTCCCAAGTGCTGGGCTACCACGACCACTGGTGTGTGTGTGTTACACATGTATATGTGTTCATATGTGTGTACATGGTATGACCTTGGGAGTTTTAAAAATATTTAAGAGAGCAGAGGATAGGAGAGAGAGAATGAATATGGGAGAGGATGTCCTATATTCAAGGTTTAGAAATCAGTCCTCTCCTTCCACAGTATGGGATTGAACTCAGGTCGCCAGGTTTGCACGCAGGCCCCTTACTCACTAAGCCATTTCCCACACCCTTGTTTTTGAGACAGAGTCTCTTGCTGAACCTGGAGCTCACTGATTCAACTAGACTGGCTGCCTGGTGAGCGCCAGAATTCTCCTGGCTCAGTGCCGGGACCATAAGTGTCTAGCCCCACGCCTAGCTTTTCGTATGGCTGCTGGCGACTCCAGACTGTGGCCCTTGTGCTTGCACAACTGAGTCATTTCTCCAAAACTCAATGTAGTATGAGTCACATGTTCTTGAGAGCTGAAGATGTTGAACATTTCATCATGGTATTTTGGCCATTGGTACTTCTGGGAACTGCCTGTTCATTTTCCCACCTACTGACTGGGTGATTTAGACTCTTCATATATTTTATATATGATTTTTTGTCAAATATATCACTAGCAAAGATTTTCTCCCATCCTGTAAAGGGAGCCTGGAGTATTTTTATTTTTCCACTCTGTGTATTTGCAGGGTAGGAGGTCTGGTGTGCACATGTCCATATCTGTGTTGAGCATATGTGAGGATGTCAGAGGGTGATATTTAGGAATTGTTGCCGTCGCCTGCATGGTTGCTGATAAATGACCATCAAACGGCTTAAGGGAACAAGGGGTTTATTCTCTTATGATTTCTGGTTACAGTTCTTAGTCCAGCTTGACGGGAGAGCACGCACCAACACCAGGGCCGAGGGAACTGGTCACCATCACTGCATAACGGCTGAGAGATGGACAGTCCTTACTTGCCAGACCAGCATGTCTGGCCAAGTGAACAGAAGGATGCCAACTCTCTCAATCAGCTCTCTGTGATTTATCCAGGGCTGAAGCCCACCCACCATGGGCTGGGCCTTCTCCAGTAGCTAGACAATCTCCTTCAGGTTTGCTTTGGGCTCAACTCAACCATCAACTCTTTACAACTGTGCCCAGAGCTCAAACCCTCAACAGTCAAGTTGACATCTGTGCCTAACTATGACATTCCACCCCTTGTCAACTTGACACAAAAACAATAGCACTTTTAAACTGTAACCTTTCCTTGTCCCCACAGATGTTAAAAGTTATCTTTTCATGGACAAATTTAAAATGTTCTCTTATTAAAAGTTCAATTCCAACATTTTTAAAGTTCAAAGTTCTTAACCTTCTTAAATTAGAAATAAGTTAAATACTTTAAAACAGATAAAACATTAAAACAGAATGATTTTTAAACAAGAAAACATTAAAAAGATCAAAGTCCAGGAAAAAAAAACCACATCCTTTTACTTCAATGTCCATCTTCTGTTGCTCATCACGTAGTCAAGGTGGCTCAAAGATTCTAGGCATTCCCAGTCCCTGTTTGCAGCTTAAAGTTGTAAAAGCAGAGTTCCTCTGAACTAGGCTGAATCTCCACTTGCAGTCATCCTCAGGATACATCCCACAGTTCTGGCATCTCCAACAGTACTCTGGGTTCTCCTCTGCAGCTTTAAGCTTCACCATCTCTTGCAGGAACTCTACGCCTGCCACTTAGTGCCGAGCTTTTGCTGCTCTCCACGAACCCCTCGATAGTACACCCAAACCAGTATCACCTGAGGGACGCTGCCTGATTCTGAAGCAAGGTTGAAATGTAGTTTAGTCCACTGGAGCTACAGCTGTACCAACTTTAACATGCTGATGCTGGAAAAGCCTCTTTTAGGCAGCCAAACATCCAAAGGGCAAGAAATGGCTTTAACTTGGGCTTTGAGCCCCTGAAGGAATTTGAGTTTTCAAACCATGACCTTGCCATACGGTGGTTTTCCCGTCTTCCATTGTCCCAGTGCAAGTCACTAGGTTTTCCTTCACTGATACTCATTTCTCCAACAGCAGCAGGTATTCTGCTGCCTGCCCTTTGCACATCCAAACCTTTAAGGCTGCCAACACAGCTCTCCTCTGTCAAGCACACCAGTCCATCGACTTTAAATTCAGCTTTACCACAGTCTTTGTTCCCCTCATCACAAATTGGGCCCGAACAATCTTTCTCAGCAATCGGCCCACTAAACTCTGAAGAACAGTATTTGTAAATCCACAAAGTGAAAATTCTCAAGCATTTCCAACTTTGTCCAGCAGAACCGTTCAAAAGCCACAAAATCCACATACTCAGATTTATCAGCAACACCCCACTTCTGGTACCAAATTCTGTTGCAGTCCGCCTGCATGGTTGCTGATAAATGACCATCAAACGGCTTAAGGGAACAAGGGGTTTATTCTCTTACAATTTCTGGTTACAGTTCTTAGTCCAGCCTGA